>ML325262.1:0-84226 GCA_005239505.1 Nicotiana paniculata | reverse complement strand
TCCTTGCCTTCAAAGAGTTGTTTATAATAAATTCTGGAATAAATTAGTCCAGACGAACCAGCACGGACAACTATTTGGTGAAGAATTAATTCAGCAAATCTAAGAAAAAATTGATCTCTATGCCAAACAAGAGAAAGTCAATACTGGTGAAGGAGAAATGAGCCCCTTCCAACAAATTACCAGAAAACTTCAAATGAAGAAAGGAGCTATATCCAAGCAAGAAATCCTCGCTTCATATTTAGAGGAAATAAAGAAAGATCTTGCAAGAAATTTTGGAACAAGAATTGGAGATGATATCTCTATGACCTCCATAGGAAATACTTCAGATGGAGAAACCTGTGCAGCAGGAGAAGCACAAAGTACCTCGGACACAGAGGTAAATATTGATGAAATAGAGGACTTCCTTGAAAAATTAAAGGAAGTAACAGAAGAATCTTCTGTTAAAGACAACAAAGGAAAAGGAAAAGCATGAAGCATGAATAAGACACGAAGGTCCCATAGGATGAATTATTGGGGTAATAAAGATAAATATCATAAAGTAATGGACCCCTCCATTAGTAAAGGTAATCTACTTTTATAAAGTAGTTTGTCCGTTTGTAATGTCATAAAAATAACGGGCCCCTCCATTATTGAAGGGAATCTACTTTTATAAAGTAGTTTGTCCGTTTGTAATAATTTTCTTTCGGCCATTATTGTAATTATTTTGTCGGCCATTCTTTTTAGTTTTGTTTGTTTTTAGACCGATCCATTATATAAGGATCATTTGGATTTTTGGAGGAGGCAGGCATTAGCCAACGCTCTCCCTTCTCACTAGCTTCTCTCTAATCTTGTAAAGAACCCCTCTTGAATACTTTAAATTGGTTTATAATAAGAAAAAGAAGATTTTGGCCCTAAGCTCGAAGGTCTCCGGTTTTGTTCTTATCTTTCAATATATATATATATATATATTTTAAATACTGTTAGCCTAAATGATAGGCTAAACAGGCAAGTGTTAGACTTAGTATTCGAAGGTTATTTACAAAGCATGCTTTGTTATTAAAGAGCCTACTATATCACCCCAATGAGGTTTTAGGTTAAGAACTATATAGACCAGGCAGTTGCTAATTTCGACAGTAAACCTTGGTTAGGCCAACCTAACCGGTGATGCTTGGTAAACCCGTTTAGGCAAGTGGCCGTTGAAGGGTTGTGAGGAGCATCGTGGTTTAAGGGTTACTGTAGAGGTTAGTAACTGGCCAGGACTAGAGTTCTTGTAATTTACTCCCTGACCCTCGTTGGAAGCGATCCTTATGCCATATTTTGTGTGTTAGTGTGTAATTGGCCTCCATGAAAGTTTGATACTTTCTTTTCCTCTTCTTCTTCTTCTTCTTCTTCTTATTATTATTATTATTATTATTATTATTATTTTATATACATTATTATATATTTCATATACAAAATTATACATTATACATATAATGTACACGTACAATTAAAACTAAAATTGAAATGTTTGTATTTTTTTTATTTTTTCTCGGAAAATCTATGTATAAAATTAACTTATTTATTTTTTTCTGCCAAATTACAAACTTGCAACAATTTTTTTCATTTTATTTTTTGATTTCTACCATTTGAAACTTGGGGAAGAAACAAATATAAGACTTGACAAAGGTCCTTTTCTAAGATATATTACCATTCTCATTCTATCAGTTACGTAAACAGATTAAGTCTCCTATAGAGTTGTAGATATTTTACTGCTTCCACTTCTATACAACTTTTCATTAAAAAAAAAAAATAAATTCAACTATAAAAGCCTTACGTGTTTTCAGAAAATAAATGACACCATTGAAATTGATTGTTTCAATTGGAATCTGTACGAAACATAGGGATTTATGAAAAAAGAATAATAGCAATTTTTGGTGATGTAAAAAAGTTTTTTTTGGACCTTACACTTTTATCTTTGGGCTATAAATTTATAAAATTGTAACTGGGCTCACTAATTCCAATATATGTGTATGAATTGTACTTACGCGTAATTCACCCTTATTTTTTTTTCCAGAATTTTACAGTTATAATTGATGATTTTCCTTTTCATTTTTTCAAAGTTAATTACCTTCTTTATTGATGGTAAAACTTATCGCACATTACACAAAATCATTTCCATCGGTTAAGGATCGGAGTACAACTTTTCCGATCATAAAATGGAGGCGGCTCCCTCTAATCCTACTCATAACATCATCTCCACCGCCCCCTCTGCCGCAATCAGTATGAACGCCTCCGTCGCCAGCCACCGCAATCCGCTAAGAGTTGACTGGCCGACGGTCGACGGACCACTGGGTTTGACAGAGCAAGACTCCGTCGATTACGCGCGTCGATTCTTCAACTTTGGGTTTTTACTCCTCCCTTGGCTTTGGGCTGTTAATTGCTTCTACTTTTGGCCTGTCCTTCGTCGGCCCAACTCCCATTATCAACCCGAGCTCCGTCGCTGTAAGTCCCAATTGATTTATCGATTATGAACTCTATGTGATTGAGAGACACTGCGTAATTTTGGGTTTTTTAGGAGGAATTTAGTTATATATATTGACAGTGTAATGGCTTTGTTACACTGTGATTTAACCTGTTATAATTGGTGTCATTTGTTCTAGGTTATCAATCAAGGTTTGTGAATATAGCTGCCTGCCATTGCCATTTAAAGTGATCTCCATTCTATATATGTTTTTTACACTGTCCGTCCGTGCATAGAACTTAAACTCTTTTTCAGAAACCCATTTGAGTACCGTGATGCTAACATTCTTTTTCTAGCTGCTTTACTTTGTGAATTGTACTTGCTCAGTTCCGAAAAGAATGAAAGGGCTTACGAGTATAAGGGCCAACACACCTAATTTTGTGAAATAGGACATGATTTCTTGGGTGTTGTTCAAGCAAAATTTACATATTCCAAAAATACTTAAAAAGTTCTGTAGATCAAAATTCATAGGTTAAAAGAATTTGAAAAATGTTTTAAACAATGTAGTTAGAGAAACATTGTTTGACTTTGCAAGTAAAATCTGCCAAACTAATTGGGACAGAAAGAGAACTTATTTGCTTTCACTGTTTTGATGAGCGTGTAGGCCAATCCATGACTTAAACTTGATGGGTTCAACTTTTAAGGTTCTTAGCACTTAACTCGTTTTACTAATAAAATTATGAGTTCAAATATAATACTCGTTGAAATTTTGACTGGTTTTTATCTATGCTCCGCATTAAAGTATTGGGTTTGGATGAGCTAGGTTCTTATGAGTTGTGTGTACTATTTGCTTTTGGAGGGGAAGGGACTAATTTGGCCAGCTTCGGCATTAAGTTACTGAAAGGAAACACATCTTTTTTTTTGTTTTGCGTTTGCTAAGCTTGAACTGATAGTTGTGTGGATCAGTGCTGAGATAGTGAAGACTTACCCGTCCGGATCACAATTTGAATCTTTTCATGTTCTGTTAATTCCTGCTTCTATTTTTGTGTCTTGAATTGCAAGATTTGATTAGTATTATCTGAGAAAATGAACTCATGAATGGTAATTTCTATTGAGAAACAGTTTGGCTAGTTGTCCAAAGTCTGGTGTGGTGGATATGTGATAGCGTTGTGTTGATATGGTACTTGTTGAAATGCATTATTGAGGCAATAGATGCTTAGATGGTCCAAATTTGAGTTAAACGCCTATAGCTCAATAGATTTAGGAAGCTTGTTGAGGAGGGTGAGAAGTTGACAACCTATGAGGTTCGCGAGCAGGGGGTGGGGTTGCTGAAAAGGGGTTAAGAGTAACAATTGGTTAAGCTCTAGAAATGTGAAATCAATTTCTTTGGCGATGAAGTCTATGTTAAGAGTGATGACCACTAAGCACTTGATATTCAAGAAACACAAACCAAATACCATTCATGTTTTAGAGTTGACTTCTTTGTTTAAAATGTAGAGACTTTTACAGCTGTATCTGCGCTATGTTTAGTTGGATGATAGAACATTTTCCATATGTTATATACCCCAATATTCTCCTAAGATTGTCATGTTTTCCATGTAAACGACTTATATTTAGTTGGATCAAGAAGCATTTTCCAGATGTTATAAGTTGTACCATATCGGTCCCTAGGATGGTTTGGCAGCTCTCAGAGCACACGTTTGAGAAGCAAAACACTGGTAACTAGTGCTTACCTTATCAGTGTATGCGAAGCGTTTTTAAAAAGTATAATTACTTTTATGAGAAATATGAAATACATGTTTGAGAAAGCTTGGATTGAATTGCAGTTAAGAAATAATTCTTTCTGGGGTTAAGTGACTTTATTAGGTTAGGTCATTACACAAGTTGTAATGAATGCATCGTCGGGGTTGTAACTTCCCCAGCATTCCTTTATGCTGGTATTATGAACAAAAGTTACACTTACCAAAACAAATATTTCTAGGATTAAGTGTGTGATAAGTTGACAGACGGTTTTATGTATGTGGGATACATGGGGAAAGCAGCTTGTTGTACTTCAAAGAGTTATGTGATTATCAGTAATATTTTCTAAAGGGGATGCATTTATTTTATGCGAAACATGAGAGCCTTCTTTGCAGTTCTTTAAATGTTGGTTGCTTGGCATACACTATTGAGAACAACATTGAGAATCCTAAGGGGTGGTTTGGTTCGGAGATAAGTTATGCAAGGATTAGTTATGCGGGTATTAATTATGCAGGGATTAATTATGCGGGTATTATTAATGCAAATATTGGTTATGCGGGGATTAATTATGAAGGTATTAGTTATGCAAGGATTAGCTATGAAGGGATTACTGTACAAGGATTAATTATTTTTGAATGTTTGATTTATTTTATCAAAAACTAATACACATTATGGTGAGTGTTCTACCAGGCATCAAGAATCCCATTGAAGCCCATGACGGGCTTCCATGAATTTCAATATCAAATGTCTGTCCTATGAGAATTCATCTGACAACACTTTGAATTACCTGTCAAATTCTCATTCCTTAAGTCCTTGCCGGGAAAATGCAGAAACAAAGATAAAGGAAGGGAAAATAAAAGATCTTCATATATCCAATTTTGTTTCTGAAATTCTCATAAACCAAACAACTGAGAGAATGGTGAGCTGAAATTCTCATTCCTTCATTGGGGGTAATTTTGTCATTTATTAGTTTAATCAATGTATTATTAATATGCGTATTCATATTCCACATTCTACCCCGCATACGATTATATATAGATTCCCTCATATTTTATGCAAGTATTATGTATAAGGAGAAGTAAACAAAATCTTACCAAACATTGTATAAGTTGTGCAAGATTTTATACGGATTATACTGGATTTCATACATGGTTATACATGGATTAACTCTTTTAGAAAACCAACCAAACGACCCGTAGGTGTTTAAATGCATGAAGTTTAGAGGAATGAGATGGTAAGAGATACTTTCGCAAGCTGGCTCAGGGCTACTCTTACCAAAAGGAAAAGAAGATGACAGTTACCTTGTCTGTCCTAGTTTTTAGTGCTTCTTTTGTTCCTAAGAGTTGACTGTATAGGAGGTGGATAGGAATATTCTTTTTGATTCTTCCACTATTAGAAGTGGTGGATATGCCATCTCAACAACCTATCTCCAATGCAAACGCAAATAAGGAATGGACAGTGGTGACAGAATACTCGAAAGAATAAAGTCTAATTTGTTTCCCAGAAGTGTGTCCCGTCCATTTTGTAACTCAAGATCTTTTATTGTGCAAATGTGTATTTAACAATTATTAACTCCCCTTGGTCTAAAAAGCATATATAGTAGCCTTCTTTGACTTTGGATGGATGATACATTGTATAGGTGTTGAATGCAATTAATATCTCCGTACTGCTAAAGATAACTTGATATCTAGGACTTTATATAAAGGCGCTAATTTTTGGATGAAAAACGGCCAATTTGACAGTAATGTGCTAAGTTTCTCGGACTCTTCACTTTCAGTGTTGCACCCGTGTCGACACGACATGGGTGTGAGTATGGGATCCGTACCGGATTTGGTCAATCGATTTGAGTACTTTGACCAAAATCAACGGAGAAATTCAGACAGATACAATGATTTTTGAAATCAAAACAAAAGTTAGGGTGAAGTTGAAGAAAACGAAATACCTTGTATGTAGAAATTTTTATGTCATTCCTTTTCCTTCTTATCTCCTTCTCGGATTCTCCTCTTGATCAATATCTTTTTCTTCTTAGAATACCTTCAAGTTTTCCACATAATGTCTCATAATTTTGATATAACTTTATAACTCTATTTTTAGATATTTGAATTATTTTTAGCCGAATCCCCGCACCCGTATCCGCACCTACGAATCTTAAAATTCAGATCATGAAGGATCCGATCTCTAGATCCGCACCCGTATCGAACACTCGCACCCGAGTTCAAGCAACTTAGGTTATATGTAGTTACCCTTGCATTTTGACAACAGTAATTTTCTTTAACAGGACTTGGAAACTTAACAAAAACATAAGAAAATCCTACTAAATCCTAAAACTCTGAAAAAGAAGCACCATGTTTGCTAACCCCCCATCTTGACTGGATATCACCTTTAGATGCCCCTGAGCCCATATAATCATGATTCTTGTCCTGTCATTTAACACTAGAAATATCGCTTCATCAATCAAGCTATAGGCTTATGCATATAAACGTAAATGGACGTTCCAGCATCCTGTGTGCAATAGCAATGCTCTATATAATTAAGATGCAGTGCTTTAACAACTTTAGAAGAGACCCATATGGCTGTCACTTGTCGTAATTAGCCACTATCAAGGATTACCCTTAAAAGGGAAGGTTTTTTGGCCATAATAGGGCGGGCCGGTGCAAGTGGAATCGACTGTTGAGGTTTGGATGCTTCCACTAGGGATCTCCAGCACTTGCTATGATAACTCCTCCTGTGTTTCAGTTGGGTTTGGTGGTCTTCTTGTCTAAATACTATGAACTTTTTCCTTGTTCACTCTGAATATTTTTTTTTTTTAAAAAACACACTTTCTCGACTCATTTTCCATCCAATTCTCTCTCTCTCTCTCTCTCCCTCTCTCTCCCCCTCAGTTTTCAAAGCGCACCTTAAGTGCCAGGTGCTGGGCAGGTGAGCAATTTTTAATCAGGAATTCCAGTAGAAGTCCTAGTTTTAACAGTTAATAATGATCTAGGACTTTCGGACAAGTCATGCAATTGGTAGAAAAATATACTCATCTGACTAGGCTTATCCCGTTCTTGAGGAACTTCAATATGCATATTACAAGTTTCAATCGCTGAGGTTAGAATGTTTGAGTTATAGATGTTAGGTCAGCAATTGGTTTCATGGTGTTGACTGTTAGTTACTGTTTTAACTTGGGCTGCAAGCACTTTTTCTAACATTGAGGTTTTGAAATCTATGATTTGTAGATGTTGTCAGGTCAGCAATTGGTTTCGCGGTGTTTGCTGTTCTTCTCTCAACTTGGGCTCTTACCTTCTCCATTGGAGGAGAGCGTCTATTGGGTCATGCTTGGGACAAGCTAGTAATGTACAACGTTGCTGAGAAATATGGTTTAACGGGGTGGATTTAGGTACTTATTGCATTCATTTGTGATCGACGCTGCTAGAGTCAAGATTTGTATATATTCTTCACTTGAAAAGATTATCTGACGTTGGAACTTCTCAGTTAGACAGTTACTATGATACTATTAAGGAGTGATGAAACCAGAAAAGAGGTGCACCTTTTGAACTCATTGTATGCAAAACCCAAAGATGCACTTTATGGATTCGAAGTTGTCATTTTGCTCTCTCTCTCTCTCTCTCCCCCCCCCCCCCCCCTCTCAATCTCACACACACACACATTAAGAGGTACAGAGGTACTATAATACTGTTAAATTGTAGATGGAATCATAATAATGTGAATTATGGGACATGAGATTTTGTGTTGTATTGTTATGAGGTGATTAAGAAGGATTATAACGCTGGATGATTGTAGATGGGTAAAGCAAATCTATGCAAAGTTAAGCTACTAACTATTAAAGTTATCTGATCATGACCTTTAGGAGTCATGTGGAGGGGGAAGGGGTTGAGTCAGTGGCAGGCACAAATTTATTAGGAGTATCCTTGAATATGTCAAAATATTTACTAAATATATAAGTCAATAATATTTTCTTAAAACAGTAATCTTTATATATATATATATATATTGAGAATAGTGAAAGATAAATATTGGTCAAAGTGTGATAATAAGTTTGATTATGCAAAATTTTGCTATAATAAGTTAATATGCTCTATGCTGCGGGAAATTCCTTCTGCTCTCAATGTCATGGGTAGATCTACCCGTTGGTAATGGGTGCAAGAGTACACTACATTAACTTGAACAATATATTTATGTGAAAAAAAGATTTATAATCGTATTGATATATAGGTTTGGTTTTCAAGTAATCAAGAGGGAAAAGCAGAGAATAGGAGGTAGGAATTGGGATAGATGGGTGTGCTGTAAAAATGAAATTTTATGACAAATGCATAAATGCGGTGAACAAAGTTATAATGATTGTGAAATACTTTTTATGTTTATTGATTTGGCGTAGATACATACCAATTTTATAACAGGTTGGAAAGCTAATAAAGTATGCCAAATAGATGTACTTTCACTATTGATACGTCGAATACTTCAAAATACACATGATTAGAAAAGTGTTACACAAACATATGTTGAATAAATGAGGAGCTATATTCGTATCCGAATTCATGTAAAGATATTTTTAATAAATCGATATAATCATGTTCTTGTACAAAAGAAAAGAAAGAAAAAAGGAAAATCAATTTGTCTTAATTTGCCTGAATTTCATACCTCATTTGTTTCACAATCATTAAACGATTAGGATTTTACTATAGCCTTAAGAAAAACAAGTTACTCCAATGGAAGAATAACTCAATTAAATTAATATTTTACATTCTTTTACCTTTTATTTCACAGAATATTTTTAATTTTACCTTTTCTATTCCAATTTATATGTTATAGCTTTTCCCGTAGCCTGTATATAAAAAATAATATTATTATTGTTTACTCTCAAAATCGGATAACAATTGAATTTATACGCGGTTTTAAGGATATGTGATATAACTTGATACAAATTAAGAAAGTAGAATAATATTGAAATTGACGGTAAGAGAATGAATGCAAACCACACATTGAACAGCCTTGGCCTTCGAGTTCGATCATCCTCGAACCAAGAAAAGTCTTTACTGAGTAAGAACATAATAACAAAAATGATAAGAGCTAGATATAACAGTATATTGCTTTGTATTGTGTATTTCAATATGTGTTACAATTTATCAGACTATGTGTTACAATTTATCAGACCCCCTTTTATATAGTATGTGTCTTACTCTTGATACAATTCTATACAAGATAGACAATCTCATGATTTGCTAGCTAATCGTCTTCTCCTTGATACGTGCCGAGATTTCCCGTAATTTCCAACCGATCACGAATGTTTCGGTCTTCTGTTGTTCGGCTCGGTAAATTTCTTTCGATTTTGTTTGGTCTTGATTCTGTTCGGTCCTGGGGTCACGAGCCCAACGATGCAATTTCGCACCTCGGTTCGATATAACCCGACATCGAACTTTAACCTATCACACTTTAGTCTCGATTGATCATACAATAGGCGCATCCGGTTTCGACCGTATACAGATAATCCCCTCGTTTTTCGTAGAGAAGACGACGAGAAACGATATGAACCTCGAACCCTGCTTCGATAGACCATGACTTAAGTGACAAACAGTTACTGAAACATCCAGTCGGTCCAGTTACCAAAGCATTAAATGCACGTCAGTTGTTTGTCGGCCACTACAAGTTTTGAACCGCCATTAGCAGACTATAAATACCACGATTTTCATTCATTCAAGCTCTATGTCCAAAGCTTCTTCCATCTTTGTTCTTCAAGAATCTCTTCACTCTCCAACCTTTGAACCCAAATTTCTTGAACTTTCTGCAAACCGCTATGCGTACCTTCTTAACTTCTTCTTCTTCATCTCTGCTCTAAAATGGAGAAAACTTCTAAGACTGTCCCACAAAAGGAGGTAGCCTCTTCATCATGTCCTGCCGAGGACGGGGTTGCGGCGGAACCACACCCTGACGAGTTCGTTCCTGGAGAGTATGGCACCACTACTGATATCAAGATCGAAAAAACTTTCTCGGTGCCGGGTCGATGTGAACCGGTCTCGAGATACATATGTTTGATCACTGAAGGTCTTCTTTCCCAGGTCAAGGGGATTGCAACTTCGTCGATAAGCATGTGGTGGTGCCTTCACCCGAGGAAGCAATTACCACCCACGTGGAGGGTTTCTTAAGTGTTTGCACTTATCCTTTCACGTTGGGTCCCTTAGACCTGGTCATTATCGCCCTTTGCAAGAGCTACGAGGGGACCCTCGGTCAAATTCACCCCTCCTTCTGGAGAATAGTAATCATTCTTCGATTCTTTGTAAGAAAAATTGAGGGGTGTCCCTTCACCCTTGATCATCTTATGTGTTTATACAGTCCCCGACTCTATCGAGAGGGACTAATCAAACTTGCTCGTCGGGCCACCAGTGCCCCGTTCTTGAGTATAGATGAGCATCGGGTCAAAGGCGGGATGGGTCGATTTGTTCGAGTGAGGACCTCGGACTTGATCCCCGCCGAGGACATGCCATTTCCCGAGAAATGGAACATGAACCGTAAGTATAACTTCACCTTAAAGACTTTATTTATCGTTTCTTCTCTTCCCTCCCTTCTCATTGGTGCTTTTGTGGTGCAGTTGTGGCTCGGATGCCGGAGGTGGTTCCTCGACTCAAGGAATGGATTGAGGTCCTTGTGTCACAGAGCCCATATTCCGAGCGCGCATGGCGCGAACTGTCGAAGGGTCGGTGGGAGGCCCGTAATCATGGTAAGTTTTCTTTTCTGATTTTGTGATATTTGATTTTCATCTTACACTATCGGATTCTTATTGACTTTGTTTTCTTTTGTAGATATCCCCAAATACGTTGCTATGAGGCCTCCATCCGGTGATGAGGATGTGCATTTCGAGTCCCCTGCTCTGAGGCAGGGCGATGAAAAGAAGAGAAAAAGAACCCGTAATTCTCCGAACTCGGAGAAGAAAAAACCAAGGAGGTCGCGCAAGCCCAAGGGAAGCACCGACGCTCTACCCTCGTACTCAATCCACTGACTAAGGGACAAGTCCGAAGAAGAAGAAGAAGAGAAATCTAAACTGGTGGCCCACATGGGGGTGGGTGTCGTGATACAAGGGCCCTCCGAACCGGGGGGTGCTGAAATTGAACTCCCTCGACATGAAGAGGACGATGAGGGAAGTCTAGCCGGTGTTCCCAAACCAGAAGGGGGTAAGGCCACGCCTCCCCAAGCCAGGGGGTCGAGAAAGAGACCGGGGCCGATACTCCTCGAGCAGGGGAAAGTGCCCTGAAATACGCGCTCGGGGTGATTGACATTACCGGGTCTCCGCAATTCTCATATGCAATGATCCATGAGGCCGACATGCTAGAAGTCCATTCGTACGAGGGTCCTCAAGGGGCGACAGATATCCATACCTTCTTAGATGGGTTAGAGTCTACTGCCTCAGAGGATGTCACTGGGCTCGGAGACTTGCCGGTGCCAAAGAAGGTACCATCGCCGGGAGCCAGTGGGTCTTCCTCGAGCCCAAAATTAGTTGACCGGTTCCCGGCCCCGAGTGTCGACCCTGACCGAAGACAATCAATAGTTTTTCCTATTCCGGAGGATGCCCAGGTTTTCTCTACCCCTATGGGGGTCGCTAGCTACCTTCGGTGTTTGGTGACCGAAGAAGATCAGGCAGTGATGGACAAAGTGGAAACCCCCTACCTATTATATGAAGCTCAACAAGCATTAAACCGGGTAACTTTGAACGTCTTTTTTCTTACGTATTTTAAACTTAAAGTTGTAAATAATCATAACACCTTCATTTATGCTTGCAGGCTTCGGTAGTGCACCATGAAACTTTCCTCCGATACTGGTAGGAGTTAAACCATCATAAGGCTAAGGTTCGGGATCTCACTGAGAAGAGGGACACCTACAAGGTCTCAGTGAGAAGCTTCAAGCCGAGTTAGAAATGACTCGGAGGGATCATGCCGAGATGTCCGAGTAGGTAATTCAAGTACTTCACGATAGTGAAGATAAATTGGACATAGTGGCTAATGATCTGGTCCAGCAGGTCCGACAGAGGCTTGAACAGATCGGGAAGCTCTAGGCACAGGTAGATACGATACAAGACGAGGTTGAGGAGTTCAAGAAAAATATGGACATCTTAGCCTCGAAAAAGGAAGTTGTCCAAGCACAACTGGAGTCGGTCGAGACCCAGCTCTGGGCTGCAAATATAAGGCCTCGATACAGGCCAAGAAAATCGAGGAGCTTCAATCCCAATTGGACTGGGCTATTTTTGATAAAGCAAACTTGGCCAATGAACTCAAGGCGGAAAATCAGAGGTGGTCGTGTCCAGGACCGAGGCTGACGCTAAAGTGGCCCAGTACAAGGTTGACGTCGAGGCGATTCAGACGCAAGCCAAAAGTATGGTGGAGCATGCAAGGTGGCAAGCTCAAAGGGAAGTACTCTAGGGAGTCCATGCTCAAAACTTTGATATACTGGCTGATATCGAGAATGCTAAAGCAGAAGAAGCCAGGGCCCGGAAGCTGGCCTTTCCTGAGGAAGATTCCAAAAGCGTAAGCGAGTCTGAAGGCGGGGAGGATCTCAATGATGGAGATGCTGACTCCGATGAAGACCAGGCCACTTATGCCTTTATATGTTTTTATTTTTTACTTTTTTGCATCTTTTTGAGGTCGTTTCGGCCGTTTTAGATTTTAGTATTAGGCCATCCTGGCCTTTGTAAAAAGATTATTGGGTAAATATATATAAGGCTTTCTTTTCGCTTTCGGCTTTCAAATCTTTCCTTTGCTTCATTACTTGTATTCACAAAGGTCGGAATGCCTTAGCATAAAATAACTTAGGTTGTGTAAGTTCGAACAAACCCTTCCTTTACATTATTCTATTTTGAGGCGTCCTAGGGGTTCGGTGTTACCGAGAACTTTCTCCCAAAGTAAGTAACTCACATTATAGTTTGTCGAGGGTATCCTTTAGAACCGGTTATGAAAAAATTCTCTTTTCTTAAGGCCTATCTTTTGTTACGGTTCTCGGACGTCTCCGGGCTGTGTTAATATGGTCGTAGCCTTTTAGTTCGGGCGTCACCCAGTGGGATTGCTTTCCCGAGTTATCCAGGCTTGCCTAAGATAACAGTCCCCGAGTGGGTATGACCGTGGCCTTTAAAATTCAAGGGTTTCCTTATAGGTCTTATGCCCCCAATGTTTAATAGCTCGATCTGTTCGAGTTTGTTTTCGGACGACAGTCCCTAAGTGCGGGAGTGATCATCTGAACTCTAGTTAAAATCGGCCCTTGAGCTCGTTTCCTTTAGGAGATCGAAAGTACACAATTCTTTAAGGGATGTAAAGAGGAAATTTTTAAAACATAAGGTGACTACAAGGAAAGTACTTCTCTTTATTCTTGTGCTAAACAGTTATACATGCGTGCATGTTTTATGTCGGGCTTGAGCAATCTACGTGGACACAATTTGTTTGACCGTTTGTTCCTTACAACAAATCTTACCTATCAAGACCTTTCCATTACAAAGTAATTTTCTCGCTAAAGTCGATATCTGAGGGTAATGCCCCCCAATATTTGAGTCAAAATCGGATAACAATTAAGTTTATACGCGGTTTTAAAAATTAAGAAAGTAGAATAATATTGACGGTAAGAGAATGAATGTAAACCACACAAATTGAACAACCTTGGCCTTCGAGTTCGATCACCCTAGAACCAAGAAAAGCCTTTACCGATGTAAGAATAGAATAACAAAATGATAAGAGCTAGAAACAACATTATATTGCTTTGTGTTGGGTATTTCAATGTGTGTTACAAATGATTAGACCCCACTTTATATATAGGGGTGTACTACTCTTGAACAATTCTATACAAGGTAAAAAATCTCATGATTTGCTAATTAATCGGCCTCTCTTTGATACGTGCTAAGATTTCCGTCGTTATTTTCAACTGATCACGGATATTTTGGCTTTCTGTTATTCGACTCGGTAAATTTCCCTCGATCTTGTTTGGTCTCGATTCTGTTCCGTCCCGAGGTCACAAGCCCAACGATGAAATTTTGCACCTCGGTTCGATATAACCCGAGATCGAACTTTAACCTGTCACGCTTCAGTTTCGATTGGTCATATAATAGGCGAACCCGATTTCGACCATATACAATTATTTTTTAATACTAATATAATTTTAAACTTCTTATTTTATATTTAATAAATTAATTATAGCTTCATAAATATTTATATTCTTAAACTCCGCCAAATATCGTCACAGAAACTAGAGGGGCTTTTGCATCCGTACCCACTTTTTGTGCCACGTTTTAACTTATACCCGCTTTGTAAAAAAAATTGCATTCGTACCCGCTTTTGCGCATAACTTCAGCATGCGGGGCTGAAGTAGCAAAGGCAATCACGCAAAACTTCAGCATTCTAGTAGACGGGCCTGAAATAGCTTGCGAACTTCAGCTCTAGAGCTGAAGTTTTTCAGCTCTAGTAAATGGGGAACTTCTTTTGTCTTTGTAAATGGGGAACTTCAACATATGGGGCTGAAGTTCCCCAGTTATAAAGACAAAAACTTCAGCATACAGGGCTGAAGTTCCCCCAGTTACACTGAGGAACTTCAGCTCTAGAGCTGAAGTTTTTGTCTTTGTAAATGGGGAGTTTCAGCATACGGGCTGAAGTTCCCTAGTTATAAGACAAAAACTTCAACATATGAGCAAGTTCCCCCAGTTACAAACCAAGTAACGTTATATCTGAACATCTTGAAAATTCCCTTTCAAAAGTTTTATCCCATTATTATCCATTATGAAAATGTCTCTGCTGATTGTAATGATCGCGGAGTTGAGTTTTTCACTACCAAAATCGATTGTCCAATGACTAAAATTATCAATGATCCTTATTCTGATAAAGAAGATTTAGTCTATCCGAAAGATATTCCTTGTACATATTCATATGAGGGTAGTCTTGCCGTGGTTCAACTTAGTTATTTCAGTTGTGGAGGAATAACAGTCTCTAGAGCTGAAGTTTGTCTTTGTAATTGGGGAACTTCAGCCCCGTATGCTGAAGTTGTTGTCTTTATAACTTGGGAACTTCATCTTAACTAGTGAACTTCAGCTCAACGAGGGAAATGGGAGCTGAAGTTATTTAAAAAGTGGGTACAAATTAAAAGTTTTAAAAAAAATAGGTATAGGTTAAATGAGGGCGACCAAATAAGGTGCCCGCACAATTTTTACAAAACTTGAATCGAGGAAGAGTAGATTTTCCATTTAAATCTGATTTTAATATGGATAAATGTTTCTCTACAGGGAGCAGGCCCACTGTTTCTTTAAAGCCACGTGTGAAGTTTCTTCACTCAGACAAAAAGCCCTTGTTATAACGCCTGTGAAAATCAAATCAGTAGCTAGTACCCTTCTTCCGCCCGGGACCTCCCTCGCAAACGGCGGCAGCCATTTCACCGACATCGAAAAATCAATCTCCATTAGAGAGCACGAACCCTAACAAGTCCTCAATAATGCCTAAAACGAAAAGGAGTAACGGAAAATCCGACAAAAATGACGGAGAAGAGCCGGAAATTTTCATCGTCTCATCTTCCAGTACCGAATCACAACAAGACGAAAAAGAAGAAGAAGAAGAAAACGACGGCGTAGAAAATGTGCTCGAGGAATGCGTAAGAGATACGGACGACGACGAAGAAGAAGAAGAAGAAGAAAAAGCTGCGGAGGGCAAAGTCGGTAATAATACTAATCGCCGAGGGAGGAACGAGGGATTGGAAGTACAGAAGAAGGTTTATAGAAGAAAGGGGAAGAAAGGAGATGAAAATAGAGAAAATGAAGCAAAAAAGGCAAAGCAAAGTGAGAGTGAAAATTTGAAAATATATATGAGGAAGAAGAAGGTCAAAAATGGGAAGGAAAAAGAAGAGGCGGAGCAGAATGTTGCAAAAACAGCTAAAAGGGAAAAGGATAATACCGAGAAAAAGATGAAGGAGAAGAATGAAAAGGGAAGAATAGGCAAAAATGCAAAGAGCAATGGAGATTCAACTCGTGGAGGCAAAATTGAGAACAAGAAGAAGAAAAATGAAGAGGAAGGAGGACAAAAAGTAGCCAAAAAGGCGAAGAGCAATGGTGATTCGAGTTGCGGAGGTGCAACTGAGAACAAGAAGAAGAAAAGAGAAGAGGAAGGAGGACAAAAAGTAGCAAAAAAGGCGAAGAGCAATGGCGATTCAAGTCGTGGAAGTGAAAATGAGAAGGAGGAGAGTAAGAAGAAGAAGAAAAGGGCAGAAGACGGAGAAGGAGGAGGAGGAAAAGCAGCAAAAAAGGATAAGAGCAATGGCGATTCGGGTAGGTCGAAAAAAGAAGAGAAAAAGATAAAGAAAACAGAGAATAAGAAGGAAGGATATGAAGAAGCTGAAGAAAAGGGAGTGAAAAGGGCAAAGAGTAATGGGTCTACAAGTCGAGCTACAAAAGAGAAGATGAAAAGGGAGAAGGAGGAAAAAGAGGGTAAAACAAGTAATGGGAAGGTAGAAAATGGAGCAAGGAGCAATGGTGACACCCCTTTGAAGAAATTAAAGGCAAAGAAGAAAAGGGAAGATGGTGAAGAGGAGGAAGATGAGAAGAGTGAAAGTGCTCTTTATCAGTTTCCTCATAATCGAATCCATCGAATAATAAAGGACGAAAATTCTGATATGAGGATTTCCCAAGAAGCAACATTTGTTGTTAACAAAGCTACGGTATGGCCCTATAATCCTTATTCAGTTGTGTTATATCTGCACACATTGTTTTCATTGTCTCATCGACATTTGTTATTTTATAAAGAATCCCTGCTAATACATTTTTCATAGTTAATCTTTCAAAAGTTATTCTTTGACTTTGAGGACCTCCATTAAAGAAGTGAGTGATTGAGACAAGTACAGTCTAAAACCTTCATTGCTCACTGATTTTGGAGATTATTAGACTTCTTATTCTTTGACTTTGAGGACCTACATTAAAGAAGTGAGTGATTGACACAAGTACAGTCTAAAACCTTCATTGCTCACTGATTTTGGAGATTATTAGACTTCTTTTAGTTTTATGAGGACTTTGGGGTAACTGCCGGAGGCATATGTGATCTGCCCAATATCACAAGTAAATAGAGGTAAAGTAAGATTAGACAAAATCGTTTAGCCTAAATGTGGAGAGTTAGATATATAAGTTAAGTCTTACAGGAGAATGACATAAAAGCTGGAGAAATAAATAAAATAAAAGTAGTACGAGTGTGGTATGTGATGGGAAGACAAGAAATATTATAAAATAGTGAATGTTGGGCCGTTAAGGACCAATATATCTACTAGATGAATGTCGTAGAGGATATTAACAACAACAACAAACACAGTGTAATTCCACAGGTGGAATTTGGGGAGGGTAGTGTGTAAGCAAACCTTATCCCTACCGGTGAGGATAGATAAACTATTTCCAATAGACTCTCGACTCAAGGAAAGTTGGAAAAAGAAGCAATGACAACAAGCAGTAATAACAACAAGAATACAAGATACTAAGATAATTGAAGCAAAAGAAACAGCGGGTAAAAAAAAAAAAGAAACAACAAGTAATAATAGAAATCAAATAATAAGAAAATACAAGAATATTACAAATACTACTGGTGGAAAAGAAATACGCCGACTACCTATTAATTTTCTACTCTATTTCTCGACCTCCATACCTTTTTCTCAAGGGTCATATCCTCGGTAAGCTGAAGCTGTATCATGTACTGCCTAATCATCTATCCCCGATACTTCTTTGACCTACCTCTACCTCTCTTCAAGGCCTCCATGGCTAACCTCTACCTCTCTTCAGGGCCTCCATGGCTAAGCTTTCACACTTTCTCACTAGAGCATTTGTGCATCTCCTCTTCACATGTCCGAACCATCTCAGTCTTGCTTCCCACATCTTGTCCACAACAGGGGCCACTCCTACCTTGTCCTGAATATCTTCGTTCCTAATCTTATCCCTCCTAGTATGACCACACATACACCTCAGTATCCTCATTTTCGCTACTTTCATCTTCTGGATATGAGAGTTCTTGACTGACCAATATTCCGCCCCATAGAAACATCTTCAATCTAACCACCGCTTTGCAGAACTTACTTTTAATTTTTGGTGGTACATTCTTATTGCACAAGACATCACATGCGAGCCTCTCCAATACAATGTGTGACATCCTCGTTAATCTCTCCATTACCTTGATTATTAACCCAAAGTACTTGAAACTCCCTCTCTTGGGGATAAATTGTGTATCAAGCGTCACTTCCACGTCAGCCTCATGGGTTACGTCATTGAATTTGCAGTCTTAGTCCTGCTCAACCAGAAACCTTTAAACTCTAGGGTTTGTCTCCAAAACCTCTTACCTAGTGTCAACTCCGTCTCGCGTTTCGTCAATCAGTATTATGTCATCTGCAAATAACATGCACCATGGCATTTCCCTTGAATATGTTGCGTCAATTCATCCATCACCAATGCAAATAAAAACAGGCTAAGAGCTGATCCCTGGTGCAAACCTATCGCAACTAGAAAGTGTTTTTATTCCCCTCCCACTATCCGTACTCGGGTCTTGACTCTATGATACATGCCTTTAATGACCCTAGTGTATGCTACAGGTACACCTCTAGCTTCCAAACATCTCCATAGAACCTCTCTTGGGATTTTGTCATATGTTTTTTCTAGGTCAATCATCAATGAACACCATATGTAAGTCCCTCTTCCTCTCCTTATACTGCTCTACCAATGCCTCTTCCTGTCCTTATATTGCTCTACCAATCACCTTACAAGGTGAATGGTTTTCGTAGTCGATCGCCCTGATATGAATCCGTATTGGTTCTCGGAAATAGATACACCCTTCCTTACCTTGTCTCCACCACTTTCTCACAATTTTTCATAGTGTGGCTTAGCAGCTTGATACTCCTGTAGTTGTTGCAATTTTGAACATCGCCTTTGTTCTTGTACAACGGAACCATTGTACTCCACCTCCATTCTTTGAGCATCTTTTCTAGTCTAAAAAATGACAACCCACTCCAAACCTGCTCTGCCTGCGCTCTTCCAAAATTCCACCCGGATCTTGTCTTGCCCGATCGCTCTTCCCCTACAATACCCAAAATCTCGAAAACTCTCGGAGTGTACCAAATCACTCAGCACAATATTCTTGCCCCCCTTCATTCAAGAGTTTATGGAAGTATGTCTGTCATCTTCATCTAATGTGTGCCTCTTCCACTAATACTTAGCCTTTCTCGTCTTTGATGTACGTCACTTTGTTCAGGTCTCGGGCTCTCCTCTCCCTCATCTTGGCTAGCATGTATAGCTTCTTATCCCCGCCTTTACCCTCAATTTCTTCATACAAGCGTTCGAACGCTGTCGATTTCGCTGTAACACAGCTAACTTCGCCTTCCTCTTCGCCGTCTTATGACTCTCCCTGCTCATCCTCTTATCATCCTTGTCTTTGTTCTCCACTAACTTCGCTTAAGCAACCTTCTTGGCTTCCACTCTCTCTTGGACCTCTCTATTCCACCACCACTCCCCTCGATGTCCACTAGAGTTGTCCCTCGAGACCCGCAACACATCTCTAGCTGCTTCCCTAATGCAACTAGCGGTCCTATCCTAAATACTGTTTGCATCCGTACTACTTCCCCGAGCCCCATCGCCATCATCTTTTTCCCCATCTCTTGGGCTCGGGCAGAAGTCAAGCCACCCCATTTGATCCTTGGTCTGTCGTGCATAGCCCTCTTTTTCCTTTTCCTCTTAATCTCTAAATCCATCACCAAGAGCTTATGTTGGGTTAAGATTCTCACTCGAGATAACATTGCAGTCCTTACAAGGACCTCTATCACACTCCCTGAGGAAGTAATTTATCTGAGTCTTAGCCAAGGGCCACCGTACTAAAGGTTATCTAGTGCTCCTCCTTTCTCGGGAAACTCGAATAGCTATTACCAACTCAAAAGCTTCTGCGGGATCCAAAAGCGAGCCTCCTCCTTCATATCAATACCCCAAAACCAAAACCTCCATGCACAACGTCATAACCCCTTGAAGTAGTCACGATGTGGCCGTTGAAATCGCCTCTTATGAACAACTTCTCGGTGGGTAGTACTCTCACAACTTTGTCCAAATTCTCCCAAAAATGCCTCTTGACCTCCTCTTCCAAGCCCACATGAGGTGCGTAATCACTAATTATGTTCAAAATAAGCCTCCAACAACTAGCTTAATCACCATCGTCCTATTGTTCACGCTCCTAACCTTTACCACCTGCTACCTGAGTTCTTTATCAACTAAAATGCCTACTCTATTCCTTTTCTTCGAGCCTCCTGAGTACCACAATTTAAACCCATCCATGGCTCGTGCCTTAGTACCTACCCATTTGGTTTCCTGGACACAAGTTATGTTAATCTTTCTCTCCTTAAGAATCTTTACCAACTCTATAGACTTCCCGGTCAATGTCCCTATGTTTCAAGATCCTACTCTCAGCCTAGAGGTACCCTTAACCCACTTGCCATACTTTACCCCCTCCCCACAACCGATGACATGATCTTAGTATACCATTGTTCACTAGAGCCACTAAAACAGGTGTAAGCTAATTAAAGATTTACTAAATAGAACAACTCGAAATCAACTAATCTTATAACAAAGACAAGCAAGCAAATATAAACGAGCGAAATAGAATATAGCCGACGAGGCAACCAAAAATAAAAAGTATTGAACACCGCAAAATGTGTCGGCAAGGCAACGAAAAGGAAAGGTATCACGCAAGGACAAAATATAGGAACAATAATGAAGCTAGAACTCTTAACCCAATAACCACTGCAATAACCGGTAGCCAGCGAGGCAACCAAAAATTAAACAAAAAAATCTAAACACACCAAATAGTGCTGGCAGGGCGATGAATCAGAGAGGAATCACAATAATAGAGCTGTCAAGGACAAAATAAAGGAACGATAGTACTTGGACAATGTTGAATCTAATGGTGTAGTCGGACTTTGCACAACACTTATGAAGACCAAGATCTGGAACAAAATAATACAGAAAGGCAGGGCGTCCGAGTATGTCGTCCAATTTAGTTTCTGTCAAGGATCCCTTCCTCTGTCAGCTCTCGATGTACCTGCAAAATCAAAGAAAGAAAGAACAAAGGGGATGGGAGATGGTGGAAGTCGCCGGAGTATATATCTAGATATATATATGATGAAAGAAAGAAATGCAGCTACTAAGATGAATTTTCTATTGAATACAGAAAATTAGAGATGATCATATCCAATAGAAGATGCAAATAGCACAGATAGAGGATAAAACAAGAGAATGTCACTAAGGTAGTTTTGATCGTGTCTGATGTAAACTTGTTTTACACCAACCCATAAGTCCAATAATATGATGGCTGAAGGTGACAAATAAGACGAAGTAGACCTACAACATCTCGAAATAAACACTGACTTGGCTACGGATAGACACAGTGAAAGCAATTTATGTAGGTGATACCAACTAGTTAGGATTAAGACTTAGTTGTTGTGGTTACAGTTATAATAAGTTTTGGTTTTTGTAAGGAGTCTTTTTATCATGTTAGAGACTTGTATCTCCGCGTTAGGGGAAAGTGTGTGATTTAGAGCTAAGTTGCTCGGACACTGGTGCGGGTGTCTGACACGGGTTCGGATTTAGAGGTCGGGTCTTTCGAGATGTAAATTCTAAGATTCAGGGATATGGATCCTAGTACGGATACCGGTGCGGCGATCCGACTAAAAATAATTCAAAAAATAAAAATATATAAATTTCTCTAAATTACGAGAAATTATGTGCAATACTTAAGTATAGCTTGTAAAATATAGATTTTTTAGTCTCAAGTTGTAGATTTACTTAAATGGTTGATTTCCTAGATAAGATATGCTATTTTCTTCAACTCTACCCTAGTTTTGGTTATGATTTTGGGAATCAAATTGTATTTCGTCTTGAATTTTTTTGTCCGTCATGGTCAGAACGCCCAAAATTGTTTGACCAGATCCGGTACGCATTCCCATGCCCACACCCATACTAGTGTCGTATCGACACGGGTGCGACACTTAAACGGTCCTGTCGGAGCAACTTAGATTTAGAGGACTTCAAGTTTTAGAGAACTCCTTATACGCCCTTTATTTGGCATTATAATAAAGTAAACTTGAATAGAATACAGTGAAACCTTTCTATAACAGTGCTTGTTCCGATAATTTATGGCTGGTATAGTGAAGTGCTGTTATAAAGGACATATATTATAACATTAATATAAAAATCGGCTCCGAGAAAAACATAGCTTTTATAGTGAATGACTATTATATGGAGATTCTGTTATAGAGAGGCGTAACTGTAGAATGAATTCACAGGACTCATGAAGCGGATCCCAACTAATTTGAGATTGACGTGTTGCTTTTGATTGAATTATATGAGATTACCGAAGCAACTTATCCGTGCCAAAATTAGGTTGCTAGAGGCATACATGATTTGACCTAATATCGCAAATGGGAGTAGGAACTTATTGAAGCCACAACAAGTAATATGTGACATATCTATAAATATTATTCACATTCTTAAGCTAAAGATGATCCTTGGAGATACCATATTCTTAGCTAGACCAAGCCATGGCATACTCCTTTTAGCACCCGGTTGGGTTGGTGAAGTATACACGTTTCTAATGCATTGAGGAGTAAGATTGGTGGAACATGGAAACCCTTTTCTCTAGTCCATTGAATTGGTAGATGCTTCATATGCTTGGAAAATGTAAAGTATAGTCTCATTTTTTGGATTAGAAAGCATTTAGGACCATGTTGTATTTGATACTTTCTGATATTTTTAGTTTGTTGTGTCCATGTTGCTTTTCTCAGGTAATGTAGTTGCACCAATGTAGTTAATTGTTGCAGTTACAAACCAAGCTGTTTCTGCAGTTCAGAATTATCTCATTCTCTTTACAACATTTAATTTTATTAGGAGAAAACTATTTGGAAATGCTTTTGTTGAGCAATGAGGTGTGAATTCTTTGCTTTGATAGTGTGGTACCATTGTGTTGTTCATTATATAATCAGGAAAATAATACCCTTCAAAAGTGTAAGACCCTTTTGTGGTGAATTGTTTGCTTTCAAACTGTTTTATTGTTCCTTCCTCACCTCTCTTATGTAAGTTTTCTTTTGTTTATATGTTAGTGGATCTCCCTTCCCTTCCACCGTGGCACTGTCTTGTTCTTCTTTTGTCATGGGGTGTCAGTTTGTAATGGACTTAGATTAAGTCAAGCCTAAGCTCAAGGTTTTAGGTTAAGTAAGCTGCCTGTTTTGATTGTGCTCTGAGCCCTACTTTTCGTAGGTTGTGTAATTAGGAGAGATGAAGGGAAGAAACAAAGGAGAAGGATAAAGCATTTGCATTTGAGTTGATCAATTTCGAAGCTTGTGGAAGTTACATTTTTTAATTTAATTAATTAATTTATTTATTGACAAGGAAAATTACTTTCTTAAATTCTGTACCAGGAGTAGTAGTAGCAGTATATCTGCTTTAATCTGCATATTATCTTGCTTTACATATTTACCATGTCATACAGATTTTGGTTGCTCCATGCAGGAGAAATTTCTTGAAGTATTTTGCAGGGAGGCTTATGCTTGTTCTTTTCTGGATCGCAACAATTATGTTGGATATGACCATCTCTGTGAGTATCTCTCAGTCCATTGCTTATAAAGTTAGTAGGACCTTCTTTCCTTGTGTAACAACAGCTAGTGTTTTTTCTGTTACATTTTACGTGATATTCCTGATTCACTTAGTGCTTGTGGTTTTGTGCTTTGTATTACTGAATTTGTTCTTTAATCACCTCCTGTTATTTCGACATACCTTATCTTTATTGATTTTCCATTTTCATCATCTTTAGTAACTTGCCACTTTGAAGTCTTTAGATGCTTATCACTGCATTTCTTATAAATGAAAGATGAGTTGAGTTTGCATATCATAACCTTTCTCACTTTCATACTTTTCACGTGTTAAAATTTATCTTATCTCAAATTGTATAGCCTAGTTTGGTCTATGTGGTTGACTTGAATTTTCAGTCTAGTATTAAGTACTATTAATTATGAAAAAATCTTAGAGACCTCCCTTCAGATTTGTGTTTGTGATACTAATAAGTTTCCTTGTGTTTTAGGATATACACCAACTTCCTTTATTTGATTTTTCAAAAAACTAGACTGGTTTGAGTGATAAATTTTCTGCAACATTCCGGAATTGCTCTTTTATGGCAATAAACATGTCAAGTTTGCTACACAAACCCTCTTTGGATAAGAGAAAAAAGAGAGAGAAGATGTTGGTACCTTGTGATATTGTAGTTAAAGGTTCAGATATTTCTTATATTGGGGAATAATGATATTAGAGAGACCAATGCAGTAAGGGAGGTTAGTGTAATATCTCAGACCACACGGAGGTAAATGATACAACAACAAACCTAGAGGAGGCCTCTAAAATTATTCCTCAATTTATCTATTTATTTGGGGAAAAAACTTCTATGTTTATAAGAATTATTTTCTTGAAATAAAGTACTGTTAACTTTCAAAACAGTAACTAGGTCAAATAAAATGGGGTTCTGGGAGTATTATTGTAACTAGTAGGCCTTAATGTGTACTATGCTCTGCACCTGGGCTCTATCTTATCTTTATTTTACCATTCTTGTAGTCGGAAACACCAAAAATTGATTAACAGCTCACTATACCACTTGCATATATCTATACTTCAGATTTCGGAAATCTAAGCTTTTACATGAAATTACTGGTTAAAGTCATTGTTAACACCTGTTGAAGGTTTTGACAGTAGTCTTTATTCTGTATAAAAGTTGATATGACATAATAATTCTTGTTGAATCTTATTTCAGGGTTTCTTAAATAGAGAGCATTCCTTAGCAGTGGATTAAGGATTACTTACTATCACATGAGTTGGTAGGGATAAGCTAATAAAGTACAAGAGTAATGATGTTTTATGGCCAGAGAAATAACACTATCAATGGATAGAACTCATATAAGAAGTCCAATGTATTGCACATTCGGTAGTTTCTGGGTTTTTTTCTGGAGTTTTGTTTAAGAATTCTCTGCAATGTTGTTTGCTCTCTGCACATTGAACACAATCGTCAAACTAAAGATGGTGAAAAAACTTGAGTTACATATTTTGATAAAAATACTGAAAGATGACTAGAACAGTTAACAACTAGTTGAATAGTATCGTCCTAATAGGGAACAATCACTAAAGTTAAAAGCAGTAGTGGAACCTTGTTCCCTCTAAAAGTTGTTGGTAATTGCACCTGAAAACAGGTGCATCTTGCAGGTGGGTATAGTGTACGTAGACCTTACCCCTATCCTAGAGGGGATAGAGAGGCTGTTTCCTGGAGACCCTCGGCTCAGAGACAATAGATATGTGACAACAAAACCCGAAAAATGATATCAACAATGTGAGAGATAGCAAATAAATGGAAAAGCAGTAACACAAATATTATGCAAAAGTGTGAAACACAACATAAATCGCTAGCAGAGTTAGACAAAACACTATCATACTCATCAGTACAAAGAGGGAAACCGGGACAAAGAGGAAAACTGCTCGACTACCCGTTAGCCTACAACCCTAATGCTCGACCTCCGCACCTTCCTATCAAGAGCCATGTCCTCAGAAATCTGAAGTTGCGCGATGTCCTGTCTGATCACCCCTGCCTAATACTTCTTAGGCCGCCCTCTACCTCTTCGTACCTGCCAAAGCCAACCACTCATACCTCCTAACCGGGGCATCTAGGCTTCTCCTCTGCACGTGTCCGAACCATCTAAGCCGCGCTCCCCGCATCTTGTCGTCCATCGGAGCCACGCCCACCCTCTCCCGAATATCTTCAATCCTAATCTTATCCAGCCTGGTGTGCCCACACATCCGTCTCAACATCCTCATTTCTGCTACTTTCATCTTCTAGATATTTAAATTCTTGACTGACCAACACTCAGCCCCATATAACATGGCCGATCTAACCACCGCTCTCTAGAACTTACCTTTGAGTTTCGATGGCACATTCTTGTCACACATGACTCCAGAAGCTAACCTCCATTTCATCCACCCCACCCCAATACGGTGCGTAACATCCTTGTCGATCTCCCCATCTCCCTGGATAATTGACCCTAAGTACTTAAGGACCTATCTCCATACCTCCAGTCTCCCATTAACGCCGCCTCGCGTTTCATTAATCAGAACTATATCATCAGCGAACAACATACACCATGTCACCTCTCATTGGATATGGTGTGTCAGTGCGTCCATCGCCAAGGCAAATAAGAACAGGTTGAGCGCAGATCCTTGGTGTAACCCCATAACCATCGGAAAAGGGTCTGAGTCACCTCCCACAGTCCTAACCTTAGTCATAGCTCCCTTATACATATCCTGTACCTTAGTCATAGCTCCCTTATACATATCCTGTATCGCCTAATGTAAGCCACCGACACACCTTTCACCTCCAGACATCTCCAAAGGACGTCCTTGGGGACCTTGTCATACGCCTTTTCTAGGTCAATAAGCACCATATGCAAATCCCTCTTCCTATCCCTGTATTGTTCCACCAACCTCCTGATAAGGTGGATAACTTTCGTAGTAGAACGACCCGGCGTAAACCCGAATTGGTTTTCCGATATAGACACTGCCCTCCTTATCATCCCTTCCACCACCCTCTCCCAAACTTTCATGGTATGGCTTAGTAACTTGATACCCCTATAGTTACAATTCTGGATATCTCCTTTGTTCTTGTACACCGGAACCATTGTACTCCACCTCCACTCATCAGGCATCCTCTTCGTCTTGAAGATAATATTAAACAACCCAGTCAGCCACTCCAAGTCTGCTCTACCCGCATATCTCCAAAACTCTACTGGAATCTCGTCTGGCCCAGTGACTTTGTCCCGACTCATCTTACCCACGACCTCTTCAACCTAAATGCGCCTACAATATTTAAAGTCGTGGTGGCTCTTGGAGTGCCGCAATTGCTCTAACACGACGTTTCCATCCTCCTCTTCGTTCAGAAGTTTATGAAAGTACGACTGCCATCTTTGCCTAATCTGGGTCTCTTCCATCAATACTCGACCGTCCTCGTCTTTGATGCTCCTCACTTGATCCAGGTCGCAAGCCTTCTTCTCTCTCGCTTGGGCCAACCGAAATAACTTCTTGTCCCCCACCTTTGCCCCCAAGTTCCTCATACAACCGACCAAATGCAGCAGTCTTAGCCTCTGTGATCGCTAATTTCGTTCCTTCCTAGCCTCCTTATATCTTTATCTGTTCGCTCTCCTCTGATCCTCGTCGGTGTTCTCTACTAGCTTAATGTAAGCCACTTTCTTGGCTTCCACTTTACCTTGGACCACATCATTCCACTACCAGTCGCTCGGTGCCCGCCAGAGTAACCTTTCGAAACTCCCAACACCTCTCTCGCTACCTCCCTTATATAGCCCGCCGTCGCCGTCCACATAGCGCTAGCGTCCCCACCACTCTTCCTGGCACCCATACTCGTCAGCCGCCCCTCCAACTCCCGTCGCATTATCCTTAGACAAAGCTCCCCACCTGATCCTCGACTGGCCCCGTACAAACCTCTTCTTCCTCTTCATCAGGATACCGTTGTCCATCACCAGAAGCCTATGTTGAGTTGCGAGGTTCTCACTCGGGATCACCTTGCAATCCTCGCACAACCCCCTATCACACCTCCTGAGGAGAAGATAGTCAATATGGGTCTTAAGCCACCATACTCCGAGAAGTAACCAAATGTTCCTCCCTCTTCGGGAACATAGAGTTCACGATCACTAACTCAAAAGCTCTAGCGAAATCCAACAGTGAGGTGCCACCCCCGTTCCTATCACCGAAGTCGAAGCCACCGTGCACCTCACCGTAGCCACCAGCAGACGACCCAATTGACCATTGAAATCCCCTCCTATGAATAACTTCTCCGTAGGCGGAACACCCCGCACCACCTTATCAAGCGCCTCCCAAAAGCGCCTTTTATCCTCCTCGTCCAAGCCCGTTTGCGGCGCGTAAGCGCTAGTGACATTCAGAGTGCTCCCTCCAACTGCTACCTTAATCACCATCAATTTGTCATTCACCCACCTAACCTCTACCACAGACTCTCAGAGCTTCCCATCCACCAAAATGCCCACCCCGTTCTTGCCCTTCACGACTCCAGAGAACCACAATTTATTTCCGTCTACATTCCTCTGCTTTGATCCTACTCACCTAGTCTCCTGCACACACGCTATTTTGACCCTCCTCTTCCAGAGAATATTCGCCAGCTTTATAGACTTACCCGTCAACGTCCCTATATTCCATGATCCAACTCTTGCAGCAAACATGTAATCAATTTATTCTCAATCGGGGCAAAGAGGTCCAGTGATGCAAATTGCCAAGGTATCATTGACATTGCTTAAATTGGCGGTTGAATAGTACATGAAAAAGTTTCAGGAATTAGTCAAAAAATTGACTAGAAGTCCGATATTCTGTATCGGCATTTCAACATTTAAAAAAAGAGGAGATCTTTTCAGAACAATGCTCGGATATTCGTTATAGAGGAGGGCTCAATATTGAATATCCAAACTTTGATACCATGGAGAAAATGAGGAGAACAAGTTCTGGAGATATTTTTTGTGAGAAGTTGATAAAATGATCAAAGTAGTGGCTGGAAGAGACCGTGGTCAGTGGAGGAGGTACCGTAATTTTGTAATGGTTACCAAAATGGGAAGAATGTAATACTTTTAGATAATTAGCCAGAACTCTTACGGGAGGGGGGTGGGGGTGGGGGTTCAGATTACGTTCCCTTGGCCTAGACACGGATTATATGATTAACTTATAGATATGAGCAAAACTTGGGCCAAACAGGTGGCATAAGGTCACTAGAGGTTGGCAAAAGCTACTTGGGTGTATTAAGTTTATAGAGGCTCTGATGCAATAAAATGAGACAATAAAAAAGAAAAAAAATCTTATTAAAATGGTTGATACCCAATAAAAAGGTTCATATATAGGAGTTTTATTTTGCATGAAATAAGAATATATCTTAATTTTTGGGATTCTTAATTATGACATAATGAATATTCTACAATATATTCGTTGATTATTTTTGATCAACAATATTTACCTTCAGTCATAACCCATGTGGAGACTATGGAGACTATAGAGGAGGAACATATATAGATGATATAGCTGATCCCAACTAGATTTGGAATCGATTCATTATTGATGTTGTTATAACTTTGGATTCTTAATTATGACATAATATGTTCTACACACTATTTTTTGAGTATTCTTTGGTTTCAGTAATATTTACTTTTATTCTCAAGTCTCATCCCATATGGATCTGAATAGATATATAGTTGCCACCAACTAGTTTGGAATCAAGACATTATTGTTTTACTTCAATACACATAGGTGCAGGGTTTCGATTCCACCTAAGGCCTGCCCTTCTTTTGTCTTCTTCTCTATCCCGATTCATGGGCTAACACATTCCAAAGAAAAAAGAAAGAAAGAGAAAACAGTAACAAAAATAAAAGAAAGAGAAAGAACAACCCATGTATTTCAAGTTCTCGTGTTGAGTTCAAATGTCATGTCTCACATTGCCACCCCTAACGTACTACAAACTTAATTGAAAAACTTAGAGGAAGAAAATTTAAAATGAACAAAATAATAAAAAAACTAAAATGGGCAAAAAGGAAGGATTAACGGATACCATCTTGAATATGCAATTTTGCTTTCTTACACTGTCTTATTACCTTTTGATTGTCGTGTGATCCAACTCGAACCGGTTAAATGACCAAAATTCTGATTTAAACAATCTTTGTCTAGTTATAGGTTTGTTATTATAGTTTTTTCAGCTGAGTTTCGGGCTATCAATTTTCTGGTATTCTTATTCATCAAGGAAAATAAAAAAGTAATACTCTGGAATTCTGATTTTTGTGTCAATTTGAGAGAACAACAAGGAGCAGCTTAGAGATATAATCTATGCAGCATTCTGTGACATCTTATTATTAGACTTGGTCCGGGGCTGTGTTTATGAGTATAACCAATTTTGTTCTCGAGAAGTCATTTTATTTGCGTTCTTAGTAACTCTCGACATTTTTTTGTGTTTCAGCTTCAGTTGTTTCCAAAAGACACAGATTTGACTTTCTTTCAGGTATCGATTACTGTTTTCCCAATAACCAATGATTTGGACATTTCTGCAGATTCATTCTTTATTTATGGTGCTATCTATGCAGATTTTGTTCCGCAGAAAGTAAGAGCAGTAGATGCATTGGCTGAAATCCCCAAGGCTGAGGAGACATAATCTCGCCGATCCAGAATTTATTGTTGTTCGTACATGACATCATTTTTTGCACCAGCTATTGAGAGCAGTAACATAGTTTTCCCAGTTTGCTGATACAGGATATAGGGGGAGAAGGTTGCGGGAAAGGGGAAACGAACCTGGGGTTTTTGGGGTGGTGAATGGGCCATTCTGTTCTAATCAAATTGGTTTCCTATCTTTGCAGAGCTAATGCCTGTAAATAGACATGTATCTAAACTCTTGAACATTTAGCTTGACTTAATGATTAGATGTTGTCGAGTTCTGATCAGGTATTATGTAGCGCTTGGATCATAATGTCATATTTGTGGGTAAAACCTCATTCTGATACTAAGCGTCTGTGCCTCTGTGAAGACTGGAGACATGTCCACTGCTTAATCCCGTTTACTTGTGGATTGAAGTAGTCACTTCTTTTCTTTTCTCTGCTTTTAAGCTTTCGTTAATCATAGATACATTTAACCATATGAACAACAAACAGATTTACACGATATGGTCATTTTGATTAGACATTCTTATTTTAGTTTCCAAAAGCACAGAGTATATGGCGTGTCTTTTCCTTTGGGCCTTTATATGTTGTGTTTCTGAGAAGAAACTCAATAATGAATGTTATTTCATTGGTCCCCAGTAATAGCTATATCCTTGTTATCAATTCTAGGCTTGATGCCAAGTTTGAGTGTAGGGCAATGTTTTGAGGGATGACATTGTTGGATTTGTGTCTATCCAAGTTATTATAGGTTTTCTGAGATGAAATAATCTTTCAGCCAAGAAACCAAAATCAGTCTAGTTATCCCACCAACTTGTCATCCTTCACTTCTCACAAAACATTATTTTCCATTTTATGCCAGATGTCTGCAGGTCTTCTCCAGACAAAAAGAATGGCGTATCTCCCATTTTTCCTAGCTTGGTGAGAATGGCTACCAAAGTTTGCCCAGTAGCACATTGTTCTTCAACAATCCGAAAATGTTAGTGTATATATATATATATATATATATATATATATTTTAAGAATAGACGCTGCGATAGCAATTCTAATCAGAAGATAAACAAAGACAAGTCTGTGCCCCTCTATAAGCCTGCATTTGCAACAATTCACCATATCCACTGAATAACTGTAGCAATTCTAATTAATACTTGAAAGTATGTAGAGTTCTCTAGCAGAATATCCACAGTCCAGATTAACTTCAGGCGCTTGACACTGTAGCTCTCTAATAGTTTATAACAGCAAGGAACCAGTTATTTCTCCAAATTGCAAACAAAATAACAGAACAAGAACTCAAAATAAAGACTACCAAACACCAGAACTATCGATATATTCGGCTTACTAGCAAAATCAATATTCAACTGATCTGTTTTTTGGCCATCAACATTCATGAAACAAACAAACATGCAAAAAAAAATACTTTTCCCAATGATTTACGCAACAGTTGCTAGTATATGCTTAGGGGTTTATGGTAAGACCTTTACATTATTTTCCAAAGTAATCCAACTCCCTAATACCCAAAGGCAGTGTCTGCATACAAAACCAAGGAAGCAAGTAATTTAAGAACCTATATTTTCACTGAATGACAGCTAAAGAAATACACTCTCCCTCTCATTTTATGTAATGGTGTTTAACCGTGAATGGAGTTAAAAAAAGAAAAAAAGACTTTTGAAACTTGTGGCATGAAACAAGTAATAGATATTTATGTAGCAATAAATTATCTCGTTAAAAGCAAAATGAGAAGTTTAAGTATAGATTGGTTTCTAAATATATAAAGGTGTTCATTCTTTTTTCCGGTTAGACCAAAGAAGAAAGATTGACACATAAATAAGGGCAGAGGGAGTATAAGATAAGAATAGCCAATTATAACCATCCCTACCATCAACATATTTTACAGGTAATATTGTTGTCCAGCAAAGTAGTACCTTGCTTTAGTCAGTGCTGCATTAGGTCTCTGATGATTAGAAAGGAAGCCTACTGATCCACTCCCATTACAACGGGGCTTTTGCATCCGTACCCACTTTTTGCGTCACGTTTTAACTTATATCCGCTTTGTAAAATTTTTTGCATCCGTACCCGCTTTTGCGCATAACTTCAGCATGCGGGGCTGAAGTAGCAAAGACAATCACGCAAAACTTCAGCTTTCTAGTAGACGGCTTGCGAACTTCAGATCTAGAGTGGAAGTTGTTGTCTTGTAACTGGGGAACTTCAGCATATGGGGCTGAAGTTCTCCAGTTATAAAAATAAAAACTTTAGCATACGCTGGGGAACTTCAGCTGAAGATTTGTCTTTGTAACTGGGGAACTTCAGCATATGGGGCTGAAGTTCTCCAGTTATAAAAATAAAAACTTTAGCATACGCTGGGGAACTTCAGCTGAAGATTTGTCTTTGTAACTGGGGAACTTCAGCCCCGTATGCTGAAGTTTTGTCTTTATAACTGACGAACTTCAGCTTAACTGGTGAACTTCAGCTCAGCGAGGCGAAGGGAGCTGAAGTTATTTAAAAAGTGGGTACAAGTTAAAAGTTTTTAAAAAAGCGGGTATAGGTTAAATGGGAGCGACCAAATAAAGTACGCCGCGCAATTTTTACCATTACAACGAACAACGAAACATCAACAGAGCCTACATTCACTGAGAAGCGGCTGTTAACAGAAACCTTTTGCCTTGAAGTAACAGACTCTATAATTTGGAAAACTAAATCAGATTTGCCAACACGATTGTCCGTTCTAACCAAGATAGATGAGTGAAAGAAACAAAAACTTGTCCTAAGTAAAATGAAGTCCTTGAAAGATATTATTACCCCTATAACTATCTCAGTTACAGCATAAACTTCTGCCATATTTCTTGTGCTGCGTTTGTTATCATACTCCTCTTTTCCATTGCTTATGTTAATAAAAGAATAGGAGCCAAAAATGTTTCCTTTAAGAAATCTCTTCTCATACATTGCTTCTTTCACATTCGGACCATCCATAATTTTGTTTTCATAGAACACTCTATTTGGAAACAAACTTATTGCAGGATGAATCCTATATTGAACATTTAGAAAGTGCTTCTTCTGTCCAATAATTACCAACCTCTCAAATAAGCTCCTCCCAAAGCCAGCCTCCTCAGAGATCTGTCAATAATACACTTTGTCAATGATAAAAGAGCATGACACTGATTTTTTTAATATCAAGCAATAACAAGATTAAAGGAAAACCTTGCTCTGAACCACCATCTCCAGAGGGGTCATTTTTTCTGTGCATAATTTTGATGAGCTAGAAGCAGTACAGAAGTTAAACATGCCCCTTTGAGACATAAACTTTGAGTATCAAATAAATTTGGAAGAGAGATTTGTTTACCTTAAAAATCGGATAACAATTGAATTTATACGTGGTTTTAAGGATATGTGATATAACTTGATACAAATTAAGAAAACAGGTTGATTTTGAAATTGACGATAAAAGAATAAATGCAAACCACACGAATTGAACAACTTTGGCCTTCGAGTTCGATCACTCTCGAACCAAGAAATTCCTCAACTGATATATGAATAGAATAACAAGATGATAAGAGCTAGAAATGACACTATATTGCTTTTTGTTGCGTATTGCAATGCGTGGTACAAATGATTAAACCCCCTTTATATAGTAGGGGAATCCTACTCATGATATAATTCTATACAAGGTAAAAGATCTCATGACCTGCTAACTAATCGACCTCTCCTTGATATACGTGCCGAGATTTCCGCCGTGATCTATAATCAACAACAGATATTTCGGCCTTGTGTTATTCGACTCAGCTGATTCCCTTGATCACGTATGGTCTCGATTTTGTTCGGTCCAAGGTCACAAGCTCAACGATATAACTTCGCACCTTGGTTTGATATAATTCGAGGTCGAACTTTAACCTATCGTGTTTCAGTCTCGATTAGTCACACAAGAGGCGAACCCGATTTCGACCGAATACAGATAGTCCCCTCGTTTCTCGGAGGGAAGATGACGAGAAACAATATGAACTTACGAATACCGCCTCGATGGATAATGATGTAAGCGACAAACGGTTACTGATACGTCCGATCATGACGTAAGCGACAAACAGTTACTGAGACGTCCCATCGGTCCGGTTATCAAGGCATTAAATGCTTGTCAGTTGCTGGTTGGACTTTACGAGTTTTAAACCGTCATTAGCAGACTATAAATATCCCAATTTCCATTCATTCAAACTTTATGTTCAAAATTCCTTCCATTCTTGCTCTTCAATATGTTCTTTGCTCTCCAACTTTTGTACCCAAATTTCTTGAACCTTTAGCAAACCACTAAGCATACCTTCTAAATTTCCTTTTCTTTTGCTCTATAATGGAGAAAACTTCTAAGACTGTCCCACAAAAGGAGGCCGCCTCTTCATCATGACCCACCGGAGACGGGGTTGTGGCGGAATCGCACCCTGAAGAGTTCGTTCCTGTAGGGTGCCCTACCGTTGCAAATTACAAGGTCGAAAAAACTTCCTCGGTACGGGGTCGATGCGAGACGGATTCGAGATATATATGTACGATCACATATGATCTCCTCACCAAGGTCAAAGAAGATTGCAACTGGGCCAATAAGCATGTGGTGGTGCCTTCGTCTGAGGAGTCAATTACTACCCACATGGAGGGTTTTTTAAGTGCTTACACTTACCCCTTTACGTTGGGTCCCTTAGACCCAGTCATCATCGCCTTCTGCAAGAAGTACTAGGTGGCCCTTGGTCAAATTCATCCCTCCTTCTGGAGGATAGTAATTCTTCTTCGTTTCTTTGTAAACAAAATTGAGGGGTATCCCTTCACCCTCTATCATCTTATGTGCATGTACATTCCCCGACTCTATTGAGGGTAACCGGGCCAGTAGGGCCCCGTTCTCGAGTATAGATGAGGCTCGGGACTGAGACTGGATGGTCCGATTTGTTCGAATAAGGACTTTAGACTTGATTCCTGCCGAGGACATTCCATTTCTCGAGAAATGGAACATGAAGCGTAAGTACAATTTTTCCTTGAAGATTTAATCTATTGTTTCTCCTCTTATATACCTTCTTAACGGTGTTTTCATGGTGCAGTTGTGGCCCAAATGGTGGATTCAGTTCCTGAACTCAAGGAGTGGGTCGAGGACCTTGTTTCACAAATACCATATTTCGAGAGTGCTTGGATGGAATTGTCGGAGGGTCGGTGGGAGGCCTGTAATCATCGTAATTTTTCTTTTCTGGTTCAATAAGGTTTTGTTTTTCTCCTTGTGCTCTTGAATTCTTATCAATTATGTTTTCTTTTGTAGGTCTCCATAAGGATGTCTCTATGAGGCCTCCATCCGAAGATGAGGATGTGCTTCTCGAGTCCCCTGCTCTGAAGCAAGGTGATGAGAAGAAAAGGAAAAGGGCTCCGAGCTCCCTGGACATGGAAAATAAAAAATCAAAGAATAGGCTGGCGCGTAAACCTAAGGAAAGTACCAACGTCCTCCCATCGAATTCGATCCACAAACTGATGGATGAGTCCGAAGAAGAAGAAAACACTTCCGATCTAGTAGCTCGGGTGCGGACTGCTTTGCCTCAAGCCAGGGAGGCTGCTGAGAAGGCATTGGTCGAGATCCCTGAACCGAAATCGGGTGCGGCTACTTTGCCCCAAGCCAGGGGAGTCGAAAGAGAAACCGGGACCGACACTTCTCGAGCAGAGGAAGGTGCCCCGAAAGATATGCTTTGGGCGATCGACCTTACGGGGTCCCCTCAATTTTTAGATGCCATAATCTGTGAGGCTGATATGCTAGAAGGTTATTCTTACGAGGGGCCTCTGGGGGAAACTGATATCCAGTACTTCTTGGATGGGTTAGAGCCCACTGCCTTAGAGGATGTCACCAGACTTGGTGACTTGCCAGTGCCAAAGAAGGTACCATCAACGGGGGCCAGATGGTCTTCTTCGAGCCCAAAGCTGGTGGATCAATTTTCGACCCCGAGCATTAACCCTGATCGAAGGCGGTCAATAGTTTTTTTGTCCTGGAGGATGCCCGGGTTTTCTATGCCCCCGTAAGGGTCGCTAGCTACCTTTGGTGCTTGGTGATCGAAGAGGACCCGACCGTGATGGATGCGGTGAAAGTGCTCTGCCTATTCAATGAAGCTCAACAAGATTTGAATCGAGTAATTTCGAGTGTCCCTTTATTATGTATTTTAAATTTGATGTTGCAAATAATCCTAACACCTTTCTTTATGCTTGCAGGCCTCGGTACTGCACCATAAGACTTTCCTCCGAATCTGAGAGGAGTTATGTCAACACGAGGTCAAGGTTTGGATCTTACTGTGAAGAGGGACACTTATAAACTTTTGAGTGAGAAACTTCAAGCCGAGTTAGAAGCATCTCGGAAGGAGCATGCCGAGTGGGCCGAGCAGGTAAATCGAGTGCTTGAAGATAGTGACGATGAACTGGAATCAATGGCTAATGATCCGATCCTGTAGGTTCAACGAAGTATTGAACAAATCGGGCAACTCCAGGCACAGGTAGATACGATACAAGTTGAGGCCGAGGAGTTCAAGAAAAATATGGATCTCATAACCTCGGAAAGGGAAGCTGTTCAAGCACAAGTGGGGTCTGTCGAGGCCCAACTTTGGGGTGCAAAAGAGAAAACCTTAGTGCAGGCCAAGGAAATCGAGGAGCTTCAATCGGAGCTAAACTCGACTACTTCTGGTCAAGGAACTCGAGGCGGCCAAATCAGAGGTGGCTATGTCCAAGACCAAGGCTGATGCTAAAGTGTCCCAATTCAAGGTTGATGTCGAGGCGATTTAGGTGCAGGCCAAAATCATGGTGAATCATGCAAGGTGGAAAGCTCGAAAGGAAGCCCTCGAGGGAGTCCATGCTCAACACTTCGACATACTGGAGGAAATCGAGAACGCCAAAGTAGAAGAGGCCAGGACCCAGAAGCTAGATTTTCCCGAGGAAGATTCCGAGAGCTTAACCGAATCTGAAGACGGGGAAGATCCCGATGATGAGGACGCTATCCCCAATGAGGACCAGGCCACTTAGGCCTTTAGATGTTTTTATTTTTTGCCTTTTGCATCTTTTTGAGGTCGTTTTGGCCATTGTAAATTTCTGTATCGGGCCATCCAGGCCATTGTAAAAAATAATTATATATATGTATAAGGCTTTCTTTCCCTGTTTGCTTTCAAATTTTTCCTTTGCTTTATTACTTGCATTCACAAAGGCCAGAATGCCTTAGCATAAAATAACTTAGGTTTTGTTCGAAAGTTCAAACAAACCTTGCCTTTACATTACTTGTTTTAAGGCGTCTTGGGGGTTCGCTGTTACCAGAAACCTTTTCCAAAAGTAGGTACCGAGATTATAGTTCGCCGAGGGTAGCCTTTAAAATCGGTTATGAAAAATTTTCTTTTTCGAACGCCTAGTTTTTGTTACGGGTTTTGGACCTCTTCGAGCCGTGTTAATGTGGCTGTATCCTTTTAGTTCGGGAGACGCCTATTGTAATTGCTTTCCTGAGTTATCTGGGCTTGCCAAAGATAACAATCTTTGAGTGGGGTGGCCGTGGCCTTTAAAAACTGGGGAGTTTCCTAATAGGTCTTATTACCCTAAGGCCCGATGACTTGGGTCGTTTGAGTTTGTTTTCGGATGGCAGTCCCCGAGTGAGGGAGTGATCATTTGTACTCTGGTTATAAGCGGCCCTTGAGCTCATTACTTTTAGGAGATCAAAAGTACGAAATTCTTTAAGGGATTTAAAGAGAAAAATTTTAAAAAGGTGATTTCAAGGAAAGTACTTCTCTTTATTCTTGTGCGAAACAGTTATACATACGTACATGTTTTATGCTAGGGCTCGAGAAATATATGTGGGAATAATTCATTTGACCGTTTTTCCCTTACAACAATTCCTACCTATCGAGACCCTTCCTTTACGAAGTAATTTCCTCGCTAAAGTTGATATCCGAAGGTAATCCACATCCGAGGGTAATACTCCCCCAGTATTCGAGGTTGATTGTAGAGGAACCTCGGATGCTGTTACTGCGATCTTCGACACCGATTCATAATCGATCTTGATTCTATGTTAGCACGATCCATTGTTGCCTCGTTAAAAACCTTGCCGAAAAACCTATTTGGAACAAAACCGGTCTAAGGAAAAAAGAGTGTAACACGTGCTTTCAGACCTAAAACTTTGTGTCGCTTCTCATCGATCACCTGCAAGTGTTAGTTCAAAATAAAATGAAATGAATGAGGTCATACCTTAGCAGTAATATCATTTTAGGTGAGTTACATTCCAGTTGATCGGTATTTGTTCTCCGTCCATCATTCTGAGCTTATAGGATCCTTTCCCGGTGACCTCGAGAATCTAGTACGGTCCTTCCCAGTTCGGACCCAACTTCCCTTCGTTCGAATTCTGAGTGTTTAGTGTAACCTCCTTAGTACTAAGTCCTCGACATTAAAGTATCAAAGATTGGCCCTTCGATTGTAATACCTCTCGATCCGTTGCTTTTGGGCAGCCAATCGAACGAGGGCGGCTTCACGCCTTCCAGCCAATAGCTCCAAGCTTGTATTCATGGACTCATTATTTGATTCCTTTGTTGCATATTAGAATTTGATACGTGGCTCCCCTACTTCAACCCGTATTAGGGCCTCGGTGCCATAAACCAATGAGAATGGAGTAGCCGCGGTACTAGACTTCGGGAAGGATCTCCTTCCATTTCCCTTTGGCGTCAGTTAATGTTTTCTTAAGGTTTTGGATTATAGTTTTGTTGGTCGATTTGGCTTTCCCATTCCCGCTAGGGTGATAAGGTTTCGATAAGATTTTTTTGATCTTATGATCTTTGAGAAACTTGGTCACTTTGCTGCCAATAAACTATTTCCCGTTGTCACACACAATTTCGGATGGCATATCGAACAAACATATGATGTTGTCCCATATGAAGTCTATGACTTTCTTTTCCCTAACCTTCTCGTATGCCTACGCTTCAACCTAATTAGAAAAATAGCCAGTCATAAATAAGATAAATTGTGCCTTACTTGGTGCCCATGGAAGAGGGCCAACGATGTCCATTCCCCATTTCATGAATGTCAATGGTGACAAGACTGAATGCAGTAGTTCCCCGGGTTGGTGAATCATTGGAGCATATCTTTGGCATTTGTCACATTTTCGAACGAATTCCTTCGCATATTTTTCCATGTCAATCCAATAATAGCCGACTCTGATTACCTTTTTAACCAATGATTCGACGCTTGAATGATTTTTGCAAGTTCCCTCGTGAACTTCCCTCAATATGTACTCGGTATCTCCTGGTCCTAGACATATTGCTAGTGGGCCATCGAGCATTCTTCTAAACAAGGTTCCGTCTTCGGACAAGCTGAATCAGGCTTCGTTGGTGTGCATGGACCTCGATTCTTTTGGATCTGAGGGAAGTTTTCCGGTCTTCAAATACTATACATATTTATTTTTCCAATTCTAGGTTAAGCTTGTAAAGTTTATCTCGACGTGACCTTCTTCTACTACTGACCTCATGATTTGCACAACAGCCCCTGAGTTGAGCTCGTCGTCCTCGACTGATGACCCTAAGTTTGTGATGTTTTAGACGTTAATACCACACAAGAAGATAGGTTACTTTGTGTGGTACCCAATTTTCGAGTGCTGTCTCTCTATAAGAACATGGTTCTTCTTGGTGTTCCAATTTCTACTGTTGCGGAATAATAAAAGCATTAATGTAAAAACACAGAGATTTATTTACGTGGAAAACACCTGGCCCAAAAGGTGAAAAAACCACGACCTACTCCTCAGTAGTATTTGCTCAAACTCTTCACTAAAACTCTGAGCCAAATAAACTTACAAAATAAACTCTTTTGTAATCCTAGGACTAACTCTAATCCCTTTATAGTAACTATCCCCTAGCTAATTTCTACAGGCTTCAAGTTAACTCTAACTTGAACAATGCGTACCTATTACAATTGCTTCTATGAAAGCTGAAAATATACAATATTAAAACTCCTACTACAACCAACTAGACTCAATGATAAACATATGGAACTGGTTCTTCTAGCTGGTCTATAGCCTTTGTGTCGCACAATAATTCTGCTTGCAAAATATCTGGGAATTTTGCTTTCAGCTCTTGATTCACTTCTGCACTTATGCATTCTTGATTCAAGCAAGAATACTTCAATTATTTATAAAGTCAGTTGTTGAGTTTGTCGTTCAGCTCTGGTACGACTCTACCTGGGAGAACAAGTTCGTATCAAACTCAACTTCCTTCCTTCGTTACTGTCCTTACTGAATTCAACTTCTATTCTCTTATTAATTTGCAACCTTTTCGCATTAGAAGACACTCTCCTTGTTCATTGATACTTCACAATCGTATTCATCTCCTATGCGTATAAGGTTTGTGTGCCAACGTGTCAGGTCAAGTATGTGTGCTCTGATGGACCTGGTCAACTGGTCAGACATTTGTCAATCTTCAAAACTATGCAGTGACTTGAGTAAAAAAATTCCCCCTTTTTGATGATGACAAACTCTGTGCTTCTCCCTGTATACAACTCAAATACTTTGTATGTTTTTTAAACATTTATCATAGAGAAACCAGGTTCATTAGGTTATAAATATCACTTGAAATATAAAAGCACTTGTCTTCCCCCTTTTGGAATCATCGAAAAGTTTGAAAAATGATAACTCACCAATGTTATTAACAATTACTCATGGCCATTGAGGCAACTGCAGGTGCAAACATGATTAATCATCATAGGAAATCAATAAATGTAAGCTATCTAATAAATTGAGACAAGTCAATAACAAAACAACAAAAAATCATTGATTAGGAACGTACATCAACCACCATACAAAAAATAAAACAACGACAACCATAACCATGAGCAAAATAGAATAAAACAACTGAAACTAAACAACTGGTCTAAAGAGGGGTTTTGGAAGCTCTGGACAGCCTAAGGATGGGAAGGTGCAACGGAGGTTGTGGTCTTGGTTTGTAGAAGAAAGCATCTGATTTAGAACACCCTCGTTCTTTTCCTTCTCTTTTGCTAATTCAGCCCCGAGAGCATCCCGCTCAGCTTCAACTTCAATCAAACGAGACTTTAGACGAAGGATTTCCATATCCTTGATCTCGCTTTCCTGCACCAAAGTTCTAACTTTGCTGTTGACAGGATGCTTCCCAGATGAACCAAGTTCATCTGCAGGAACATTGACAGTATAATCGCAAGTCAGCAAAGTATCCTTCCCAAAATAGTCCTTGGCAGTATCCATATCAGCCTTTTTCACAGGAACACCAAAATAAGCAAGCACAACAGTCAGAATAAAGCCATATGGGATTGCATGTGGTTTTGTTCCATTCACAACTCTCTCCAAGAGTTGGATGATGAAGGCTAGCCAATTTATCCGCTTACCCCTATACAGACATTCCATCAAGGTTAGATCCATATAGTTGGCTATGTGCCTTCGTTCTTGTCTTGGAAGCACGAACTTGATGAAAAACTCGAAGAGCAACTTGTGTTCTGGCTTCATTTCACTTTTGTAGACTGACCTGGGTTCAGTTTCCCTTTTATTGTCACTGAAGAATCTGGTAATATTGATTGCTGAGGCCATCCCATCCAAACTAGGCCATCTTTGCCTAGTGTAATCTTCGTAGTCCTCAACAGGAATGTGCATAATTTCCCTCAGTTCTTTAGCATCAAAGGAGACTTGAAGTCCTTTGAGTGTGGTAGTGACTCTGTCGTCCTTGACCACTGCCTTACCCATGAACTCCACCAGTTCAGCTCTAGCCAATCTTCCTTCAATGTGAAGGACCATGTTCTTCCACCCTTGAACATCCAATGTGTTCAGCAGGTATCTCATCCCAGGTTCCTCAGGATCCTTCACCAACTTTCCCTTCAGAATTGTTCTTTTGCCAAACAAGTTGATTCTGTCAGTCACCTCACCAACTTCCCCCTCATCTTCTCCACTCCACTCTCTATCATCATATTTCTCAACAACCTTCATTTTTCTTGCCTTGGACCTGGTCCTTTTAACGGTTCTTGTAGGTGTGGCAGACACTTTATCTGACTTCTTTGAAGAAGCCTTATCCCTTTTTGATTTTGGTGCCTCAACCACAACAGGAGCAGTCTGCTCCTCATGATGGACCAGGTCCATCGTATCCTCTTCAACAACAACAGTCTCCACAGGCTCTCCCAGTTTAGCCTTTCCCTTTGCAGCTCTCTTTTTCTTGCTCTCAAGCAGAGCCTTCTCAAATAGTTCTTCTTCCTCTCTCACAACACTACGTGTAGCATGCACCTTAGGAACATGGGCATCAACAACTACAGAAGTTTTCCTCTTCTTGTAAGGAACTGGATTAGAAGCCTTCTTGGTCGTCTGAGTCCTCCTTTTCTTGGGGTTATAGGACTCCCCCAGTTTCCTTAGCCTTTCAGCCAGTGTCTCGTCCCCAGATGAGCCAGGTTCATCTTCTCCTTTCTTTAAGCTTGCTAGACCTGCCGCTTCTTCCTCGACTACACTTCCCCCTAACTCTGTGACATCTTCTCCAACCTTCTCAGGAATGGGACCACAAATAGTCAATGTAATAACATCCTCCCCAAATCCCTTTCCCTCAAGAACTTTACCTTTTTCCAGTTTTCTTTGCCTACTAGGCACTTCAACATCCACTACCAACCCAACCAGAGCAAATCTGTTGTCAGCATTAGCAGACTCAGAAATTACATCAAGATTACCTTGTTCAGAATTTGATGAACCAAGTGCTTCATCCTCGTTAGCTGATTTAAAAGATTCACTTGAAGATTCTGACTTATTATCCTTTTCAGCCTGCAGAATTGCTTCCAAGAATTTTGCACGTGACCCAGAAGCCACTAATTTTCTGGCAAGAACCTTTACACGACGACCATAAGGGGCTGGGTTAGGGTTAGATGTGGGTTCTGGAACAGGAGGGTTTTCAGGAATAGGAGGATTTTCAGGGGTTGAGGTTTTTTCTGAAGATTTAGAACTGTATACCGATGGAGAATTTGAATCTGATTCATAGTCCCTCCATCATAATCACGATTTGGTGATGAAGAAGAAGAAGCAGATGGTGGTGAAGACATGATTATGAGTGTTGTTAGGAAGAAAAGAAAGAGTGATCAGTTTTTGGGTTTGAAGACTAATGATCTAGATTCGACGGTTACTTTATGAAGAGGAGAGTAATTATGATCCTTATATAAGATATGGCTATTAATTATACAACGGGTAGAAAATTTATTCAAGTGGAAGTCTAATAGTTGTAGGAGTGTCATTGATTTGACGGTTATGAGTTCCCTACTTCTAGGCTAATTGAGTACTGATGTACTTCTTGGAACGAGTTCATTTAGAGATTAGTACAAAGAATTTGAAGTGAACCAAATATAGATAGAATCCTGCTCATGTGTGACTGTAATTAGTTCAATAATTGTATGGAGATGAGCATGTACTTTGTCAGTCAGATGAACTAGGTTCATCGTGTTAAAGTCCTTAATTTGCCGCAATTTACAAAGATAGAGAAACATCATTAGCAACCAAAGAATCATATAAATACATGGCAAGAGAGTATGACAGAAAAGTCATGATGCTGAGCAATGATTAGACTGGTTGATTATCTACGTTAGTGTTTCTGGCCAAATTTTTTTTTTCCATTTTTTTTCAATATAATTTTTTTTCCAATCAAGTGATTTTAATCATCCCTAATTCAAGCCTTTTCTTTCAAAATGCTCCCTACTCAGTGATTTAATAAAGATATCTTCAATTTGTTGATCAGTAGCACAAAATTCAATTGAGATCATTCCTTCTTCATAGTTATCCCTCAGGAAATGGTGCCTAACATCTATGTGCTTAGTTATCTTATGATGAATCGGGTTCTTCGTCATACTAATGGCACTAGTGTTATCACAAAAAATAGGAATGCATCCCACATCTATACCAAAGTCCTTGAGTTGTTGCTTGATCCATAACAACTGAGCACAACAGGAGGCTGCAACCAAATATTCAGCCTCAGCAGTAGACAAGGCTACTGCATTTTGTTTCTTTGTAGCCCAAGACACAAGGCATGATCCCAAAAAGTGAGTCATAGCTAAAGTACTTTCCTGTCAACCAGAAAACCTGCATAATTAACATCAACATATCCTACAAGGTCGAAATTACTACCCTTAGGATACCAAAGGCACAAATCAGTGGTGCCTTTCAAATATCTCAAAATTCTCTTCACTGTAGTGAGGTGGGACTCCTTTGGATTTTCCTGAAACCTAGCCCACAGTCCCACACTGAACACAATATCAGTTCTGCTGGCAGTGAGATATAATAGAGACCCAATCATCCCTCTGTATAGCTTCTGATCAACAGATAAACTAGGTTCATCCACATCCAGTTTTGTAGCTGTGTCTATTGGAGTGTCTATTTCCTTTGAGTCTTCCATTTTAAACTTCTTGAGCAATTCTTTCACATACTTTTGTTGGTGGATCATTGTTCCATTTGAATTTTGCTTGATTTGCAAGCCTAAGAAGAAGTTAAGCTCACCCATAATACTCATCTCAAACTGACTCCCCATAAGCATAGCAAATTCCTTGCTCAATTTTTTAGAAGTCGCCCCAAATATAATATCTTCCACGTATATTTGCATAACCAGGAGATCCTTACCCTTTTCTCTTAAGAACAAGGTACTGTCAATTTTGCCTCGTTTGTACCCATGTTCTAGCAGCAATTTTGATAATCGTTCATACCATGCTCTTGGTGCTTGTTTGAGACCATACAAAGCCTTGTCGAGTTTGTATACGTGGTCAGGTGACTCCTTGCTTTCAAAACCTGGAGGCTGCTTGACAAATACATCGTCCTTCAGATAGGCGATAGCTATTAAGAAAGGCACTCTTAACATCCATCTGATGAAGAGTAAATTCCATGTGTGCAGCAAATGCTATAAGAAGTCTGATTGCCTCCAGTCTTTCCNATTCCATGGTGTCTTGTTGCTGTGGAGCAGGATCAGGGCCATGTTGCATATGTTGAATTCCCCCTGTCATGTTGCTTGGGTTAGTTGAACCTGGTCCATCACCTGTTCTACCTTCCATGTTTGCTTCAATGTGATCACTGTTTCTCACCAATCTAAGCTCCTCATCTTCAGGTTCCTGTCTCTCAGCAAGAATGCTAGTTTCATCAAAGACAACATGTATAATGTTTTCTACAAACATAGTTATTTTATTATACACTTTATGAGCTTTGCTATGTGATGAATATCCCAAGAATACTCCCTCATCACTTCTGGGGTCAAATTTTCCTAGGGAATCTTTTCCATTATTATGCACAAAACACTTGCATCCAAAAGCCCTAAAGTGGGATATGTTGGGATTTCTCCCTTTAAGTAATTCATATGGATTTTTCTCTACTAGAGGTCTGGTCATGCATCTATTAATAATGTAACAAAAAGTGTTTATTTCTTCAGCCAAAAAGTTGTGAGGTAGTTTGCTAGATAGAAGCATGGTTCTTGCCATGTCTTCAAGAGTTCTGTTTTTCCTTTCAACAACCCCATTTTGCTGTGGGGTACTAGGAGCAGAAAAGTTATGATTGACACCATGTTCATCACAGAACTCAGTAAACTTAGCATTCTCAAACTCAGTACCATGGTCAGATCTTATTGAGATTTCCTAATTGATTTTGAGTTTTCTTGACAAATGAGGTGAACATATCAAATGCTTCATCCTTAGATGCCAGGAATAAGGTCCAAGTGAACCTTGAATAATCATCAACTAGCACCATCAAATATCTCTTACCACCTCTACTTAGAGTTCTCATAGGACCACACAGATCCATATGAACCAGTTACAACGTCCTCGTGGTACTGTCTATTTTCTTACTTTTGAAAGAGGACCTTGTCTGCTTCCCCCTGGAACATGCCTCACAAACTTTGTCCTCCTTGAACTTAATATTAGGAAGTCCTACCACTAAGTCCTTAGAGACTAGTTTGTTAAGCTGAGTCAGATTCGCATGACCAAGTTGTTTGTGCCACATGAGGGGATCATTGTCCAACACACTTAGGCAAGTGAGTTCATTTTAAGACAGTGTGGACAAGTCTATGACATAGATGTTATTCATTCTTTTTCCCTGCAAAACAATCTTGTCAGTAAGTAGGTTAATCACAAAACATTTTGTGGAAGTAAAAGCAACCAGGTTACCTCTGTCACATAGTTATGATACATTGATCAGGCTATATTTCAAGCCATCTATTAGATACACATGTTCAATGGATCGTGTGTCATCCTTACCTACCTTACCAACCCCAATAATTTCACCTTTCTTTCCGTTTCCAAAGGAGACATTTCCTCCTTTGAGACTTTCAAGTGAAAGGAACTGTTCCATGTTCCCAGTCATATGCTTTGAGCAGCCACTATCCAAATACCAAATTTGGCTGCCTCCTCTCACTTGAACCTACAAAAGAATCAGGGGTTAGTTTTAAGACCCAAACTAGTTTGGGTCCTTTTCTATAAGAGAATGGATGAATCAAATTTTTTCTGGCCCAATTTGGTAGCCAGTTTTTCCTTTTTACAAACCTCTCATTTTTTCGACTGACATGATCTTTTGTAGTACACTCATATTTGTAGTACCCAGTCTTACCACAATGGGTGCAGATTTTATTCTCAGGGAGAGTGAGATACTTGCTTTTGGGATCCTACTTGGGCAATTGACTTCCAAATCCAATCCTCTCCGGTTGCTACTATGATTCTCTTGAATCCATATCAGGGCATCAGAGGATTTATTCCATTTACAAGTTCGATCTAATTCCTGTTTGACTTTGCCAAGTTCTTCATTAAGAGTTCTTATATGTTCATCCTTGGCATACAACTTATCTTTTAGTCTTCCCACGTTTTCTTCTAACATGATATGATAATAGTCAACAACCTTTTTACTGGATCCTAACTTTAGCTTTAAGTTTTCAGATTTTAGTTCTAGAATCTCAGTTTCAAGTAGATGAACCTGGTTCAACAAGACAGTGTTTTTCTTTTCAGATTCACTGACTCTAATTTCCAGGTTCATGCACTTTGCTTTTAGCATTGCACATTCTTTAGATAGTTGATCCTTCTCTTTGGTTGTTTCCTCAGAATCATCTATGAACTCAAGTAGCAACTCAGAGAGTTTTTCCTTAGATAAGAACTTTACTTTGTTTTTAATATGGGAGATACTTACCTCTGGTTCTTTATGTGATTCCTCATCAGATTCTCCAATTTCCATAAGTGCCTGATCTTCAGTCTTCCCATCTTCTGATTCCTCATCTGAACTTTCCCCCCAAGCAGCAACCATAGCTTTTGTTGTGGTTTCTTGGGTTGGACCTGTTCCTTCTTTCATATCTCTCCTTTTTCCATTATACTTCCCACTGATCAGTCTTAAACATTTGTAGCATCCCTCGTTGGTTGGCCTTTCTGGAGCTTTTGTTTTGTTGTAGTTTCCTCCTCTAGAGATGCCCTTCTTCCTCATGAGAAAGTTTCTGAATTCTTTGGTAATCATGGCCATCTCATCATCCTCCATATCTGCTCCCTCAGTGATTCTTAGTGCTAGAATCCTCTCCTTCTTTGGACCATCCATCTTCATTGTCTGCCTTCTGATTTCATAGGCAGTGAGGTTTCCAATCAGCTCATCCAATATCAGGGTTGCCATATTTTTATATTCCTAGATAGCAGTGATTTTGCTTTCCCAGGAAATAGGCAAGACCCTTGTCAGGATACTCTCAACCCTATCCTCTTCAAGAATGACTCTTCCAAGAGACTTTAGTTCATTAGTCAAGGTTGTGAACCTTGTGTACATATCTTGGATAGTCTCTCATTCTTTCATAGTGAAGTTTTCATACTGAGTATAGTAGAGTACCTCTTGACCTTTTTACCTGAGTGTTCCTTCATGGGCTACTTGCAAGGTATCCCAGATCTCTTTGGCAGTGGTGCAACTTTGTATTCTGCTGTACTCGTCTGGACATGGTCCACACACTAGCCATTTTTTGGCCTTTGCATTCTTCTCCCATTTCTTCAGATCCTCAGCAGTGCAATCAGCTCTAGTCTTTGGTACATCTATACCTTCAGCAGTCTTCATCATGGTAGCTAGAGGACCATCAGTGACTATGTCCCAGAGTTCATAGTCTTGTCCAATCAGGTGGTCCTTCATCCTGTTTTTCCACCAAGAGTAATACTGGCCATTGAAGAGTGGTGGCCTTGCAGTTGATTGACCTTCCCAGTTTCCAGGTGGTGCACTCGTCTTGATCTTCTCCAAGGTGTTAGATTTTCAAGGATCACCAGCTCTGATACCAATTAATTTTTTAGACGTCAATACCACACAAGAAGATAGGTTACTTTGTGTGGTACCCAATTTTCGAGTGTTGTCTCTCTAGAAGAACCTGGTTCTTCTTGGTGTTCCAATTTCTACTATTGCGGAATAATAAAAGCAGTAGTGTAAAAACATAGTGATTTTACGTGGAAAACACCTGGCTCAAAAGGTGAAAAAACCACGACCTACTCCTCAGTAGGATTTGCTCAAACTCTTCACTAAAACTCTGAGCCAAACGGACTTACAAAATAAACTCTTTTGTAATCCTAGGACTAACTCTAATCCCTTTGTAAAACTAGCCCCTAGCTAATTTCTACAGGCTTCAAGTTAACTCTAACTTGAACAATACGTACCTATTACAATTGCTTCTATGAAAGCTGAAAGATACAAGATAAATAGATGGAACTGGTTCTTCTAGCTGGTCTGTAGCCTTTGTGTCGCACAATAATTATGCTTGCAAAATATATATGGGAATTTTCCTTTCAGCTCTTGATTCACTTATGCACTTGTGCATTCTTGGTTCAAGCAAGAATACTTCAATTATTTATAAAGTCAGTTGTTGAGTTTGTCGTTAAGTTATGGTACGACTCTACCTAGGAGAACTAGTTCGTATCAAACTCAACTTCCTTCCTTCGTTACTGTCCTGGCTGAATTCAACTTCTATTCTCTTATCAATTTGCAACCTTTTCGCATTAGAAGACACTCTCCTTGTTCATTGATACTTCACAGTCACATTCATCTCCTATGCGTATAAGGTTTATGTGCCAACGTGTCAGGTCAAGTATATGTGCTCTGATGGACCTGGTTCAACTGGTCAGACATTTGTCAATCTTCAAAACTATGCAGTGACTTGAGTCAACAGTTTGCAAGGGCATCAGCCTCACTATTTTGATCTCGAGGCACGTGCTGTAAAGTTCATTATTTAAACATATGTAATGTTACCTGTAACTTATCTAGGTACCTTTGCATTCACTCTTCTCTGACTTTGAACATTCCGTTAACCTGATTCACCACAACGAGGGAGTCACACTTAGCTTCGATCACATGTGCCCCCAAGCTTTTGGCTAGTTAGAGACCTGCACTCATGGCCTCATATTCGGCCTTGTTGTTAGTCAATTTCACATTCTAATGGATTGTCAACTATGTTGCCTGTGGGTGGTTTCAGTACGATGCCAAGTCCGGATCCCTTTGCATTCGATGCATCGTCCGTAAAGAGGGTCCAAATTCCCGAAGATGTCCCTGAGTTTACCAAAAACTCTCTCTCGACCTCGGTTATTAGGGCCGACATGAAGTCAGCCACAAAATCTGCCAAAATTTGGGAGAGGCACTTAACAAAGCGAGCACCGATTTTTCTAGGAGGGGATATCTAGTTTCGGCCTCACCCAAAGTCCGGCTAACATAATAAATTGAAAATTGCGTACCTTGTTCTTCCCAAACTAGGACTCCATTTACCTCTATCTCCGATACTTCCAAATAAAAGTATAATTGTTAATCTGCCTTTAGTGTGTGAAGTAGTGACGGGCTCGATAAATATCGCTTAAGTTCTTCCAAGGCCCGTTGGTATTCCAGAGTCTATGTGAAGTTATTTTTCTTCTTCAGCAATGAGAAAAATCGATGACTCTTATCGAAGGACCCCAATATGAATTGCCCAAGGCGGCTATGCACCCGGTTAGCCTTTTTAGACCTTCACGTTGTCCACTACCATGATATACTTGATAGATTTGATCTTGTCGAGGTTAATCTTGATTCCTCAGTAGGATATCATGAATCCGAGAAATTTACCCGACCCGACTCCGAAAACTAACATATCGTCAATATAAACTTCCATAGATTTTCCTATTTGTTCTTTGAACATCCGGTTTACTAGGCGTTGGTTAGTGGCGCCATCATTTTTTAACCCAAATGGCATTACGTTATAGCAGTATGTGCCATACTTAGTGATGAAAGAGGTCTTTTCCTGATCATCCGGGTTCATTTGTATTTGGTTGTACCCAGAGTAGGCATCGAGAAAACTAAAGATCTCATGGCCGACCGTGGCATCTATCATGCGATCGATGTTAGGCAAAGGGAAAGAGTCCTTGGGACATGACTTATTTAAATCCTTGTAATCCACACACATTCTTAGTTTGTCCCCTTTTTTAGGGACTACTACTACGTTTGCTAGCCTTTCCGGGTATTTGACTTCCCAGATGGACCCTATTTTAAGGAGTTTAGTTACCTCGTCCTTGATGAAGGCATTCTTGATCTCGGACTGGGGTCTCCTTTTCTGCTTCACCGGATGTAATTTCGGGTCCAGGCTCAGTTTATGAGTGGTGATCTCTGGTGGGATTCCTGTCATGTCGAGATGGGACCAAGCAAAACAATCCATGTTAGCTATAAAAAATTGAATGAGTTTTTTCCTGAGCTCGGGAGTTAACCCCGTGCCCAAATATACTTTCGATTGGGCAGATTTTCGATCAGTATGACCTGCTCCAGCTCTTCGACCGTTGATTTGGTAGCGTCAGAATCATCAGGGACTATGAAGGATCGAGGAACCCCATAATCATTGTCTTCGTCAGTCCGCTGCTTATCTAGTTGGGTCAAGGCTAGCATCGGTGTTTGCAATTTGGCTTCCCGTTTTGCTTTCGAATATGACTCCTTTATCGATGAGAGTGTTGACATTGGAATCACCTCATCGACGACAAACATTTTCTTCACGGGGGGCTTCTCTGAGTAGATCTTTTAATCCCCTCTGTTGTCGGGAATGTTAACACCTGGTGGAGGGTCGAGGGAACAACCCTCGTGTTGTGGATCCACGGTCTCTCGAACAGGGAATTGTATCTCATGTCCCCTTCGATCATATAAAATTTGGTCTCCTGGATGGTTCCAGATGCGTTCACCGGTAATGTTATTTATCCCTTGGTAGTTTCGCAAGCCATGTTGAATCCGTTTAAAATTCGAGTCGCGGGCACGATTTTGTCCTGTAGGCCGAGTTGTTCTACGACCCTTGATTGAATGATGTAGGCCGAACTACCTGGATCAATTAACACAGGTTTAAATCGAATTTTATTCATAAGTGTAGATATTATATGTGCATCATTATGGGGCTGCATGATTCCTTCTACATCCTCGTCGTTGAAAGATAAGGTTCCTTCTGGTATATAGTCTTGAGTCCGTTTCTCCCTCGTGATTGATACTTTGGTGTGTTTTAACATCGAATATTGGGGAACATCGACCACCCCACCGATGATCATATGAATGACGTGCTGAGGTTATTCTTGATCCTTTTGCTTATTGGAATCCCTACTTCTGAAATGATTCTTGGGTCGGTCACTTAGAAACTCTTGAAGGTGCCCGTTGTTGAATAACCAGGCTGCCTCTTCTTTCAACTGTCGACAATCTTCCGTTCTATGGCCATGGGTGCCATGATATTTGCACATATGGTTGGGATTTATTTGGGCTGGATTGGTTTGTAAAGGTAGAGTCCATTTGGTATATTTGATGCGTCTGATAGCCGATATGATGGCAGTTGCGTCGACATTAAAGTTGTATTATGATAATCATGGTTCTTCTTTAGGTCCGATAGGCTTGTCAAAGCCGTTCTTGCTCATGAGCTCGCAAGAGATCTGGCCTCGATTGTTCCTCCTTTCATTTCGTACAAGATTTTGCCCAGATCCTCTGCTTCTACGATCTCCATTATATGGATGGTACCGATCCCTGTTCAACCTCGGTTCTCAGTCAATATCCCTCTTGATTATATCAATGGGCCTGATAGGATAAACGGACCTGGAAGGAGCCCTAAGCTAATAATCTTCGACCTTGATCTTCGATTGATACCGATTGTGCACATCGACTCAAATAAAAACCGGGTATTTTATCAAATTCTGTGAAGCCACTGAGCTTCGGACATTGAGTCCTTGGGTGAAAGCTTGAACAACCCAATCATTGTCGACCTGCGGCAGATCCATTCGTTCCATTTGGAATCGAGACGCGAACTCTCTAAGCATTTCGTTGTCCTTCTGCCTTACCTTGAAAGGCCCTACTTCCTAGTTTCAACCTTGATGGTAACAACGTGTGCCTTTACAAAAGAATCTCAAGCATAGCAAATGATTCAATAGAATTAGGTGGTAAATTGTGGTATCATATCATAGCTCCCTTTGACAGGGTCTCCCCGAATTTCTTTAGCAAGACAGATTCGATCTCGTCATCCTCTAGATCATTACCTTTGATAGCACATGTGTAAGAGGAAACATGCTCGTTTGGGTCGGTCGTTCCATTGTATTTAGGAATCTCAGGCATGCGGAACTTCTTGGGAATAATTTTGGGAACCGTGCTCGGAGGGAAATGTTTTTGCACGAACTTTTTGGGATCCAGACCCTTCAATATTGGCGGTGTCCCAGGGATTTGATCGACCCTGGAGTTGTAAGTTTCCACCTTCTTGTCGTTTTCCTCGATCTTTTGTTCTCCCGATTCAACTCGTTTTGTCAATTCTTCGAGCATCTTCAGGATTGCAGGATCGGCCCCCGATTTTTTCTCGTTTGATTTCCTTGAAACCGATTCGACCCTGTGGACAACTTCATAGGACGACTCGAGCTCGATCCTTCTCGGTGGGTGATTCTGGTTTTGGAGCTGGGCTATCGCTGCCTGTTGAGCCTGCAACATTTTGAAGATCACCTGCAGGCTGATCCCATCCTCTTCACCGCCATGTGTTCTTTGAGCGACTGATCGAGCATCCCAACAGATGCTGCTCTCGGGATCGACAACCAAATTTGTGTTGATGGCTTAACATGTGAGCTGATGTCGATTGGATCTACAACTGGAACTCCATCGAGGTTAATCGAAGGTACGTCGTTCCCTTGCGCTATGTTACTATTTTCACCGTGATGACCGAAATAATTGTCCACATGTAGGGGTGCTGACTGAGAGTTCGACATTTTGGTCCTGGAATCAAAGATACTCCAAAGAACAAGTGTATAATAGTGTGTATTATGAAAGATTGTCCCAGATAATCACTATTATCTTAGCCCCACGGTGGTCACCAAACTGTTTACCCTAAAAATAGGATAACAATTGAATTTATACGTGATTTTAAGAATACGTGATATAACTTGATACAAATTAAGAAAATAGGTATTGAAATTGATGATAAAAAAATAAATGCAAACTGCACGAATTAAATAGCCTTGGCCTTCAAGTTCAATCACTCTTGAACAAAAGAAATTCCCCAATTGATATCTAAACAGAATAATAGGATGATAAGAGCTAGAAATGACAACACATTGCTTTTTGTTGCGTATACCAGTGTGTGTTACAAATGATCAAACTCCCTTTATATAGAAGGAGAATCCTACTCTTGAGACAATTCTATACAAGGTAAAAAATCACATGACCTGCTAACTAGTCGACCTCTCCTTGATACGTGCCGAGATTTTCGCCGTGATCTACAACCGACCACGGATAATTCGGCCTTCTGTTATTCGGCTCAACTGATTTCCCTTGATCACGTCTAATCTCGATTTTGTTCGGTCCAAGGTCACGAGCTCAACGATATAACTTCACACCTCGGTTCGATATAACTCGAGGTCGAACTTTAACCTATCGTATTTCGGTTTCGATTAGTCACACAAGAGGCGAACCCAGTTTCGACCGTATACAAGATTGTCTCATTAAGACATTTCAATACTTTGATACTTTCTGTTTTAGTTGCATGCAAATTTGCTAAACACCTCGCGTTGTTCCTTGTCACAACTACATTTCCAAGCAGAATTTCTTTTAGACCTCCATATGTTTCGACAGTGCGGAACAGTGCTCCAAGAGTTTGAAGCATTTCAAGAACTTTGATCATTTCTTTAGCTACTTCTAGTGGAATGAAAGAAGTAGGGAGATATGTGTACAAACTTGTCAGATAAAATATTAGCTGCTCCTGGATCCTTTTGAATCTATTGATAAAGAACTCATGAAATGTCCAAAAACAGTCTTGTTTTTTTCTTGCCGCCCCTTCATGCAGGATTTTCACAGCAGAAATGGCGTTACTATTCGACTTTCCAACTAATCTCAAGTTGTTCCTCATTTGATAACTTCTATTGTCCATTAATCTTTTCTTGTTATCCTTTAAGGTCTGAAGGACGTACTTCTTCCGCAACTTACTTCTCCTTGATCATTGATCCGGTCATCTTTCTCGCTAAAGCTAGATCCTTCACTCGTAATGCTTCCTTGCTCTTCCTCATCATCATCATCATCCGTGTCATGGTCCTTCTTTCGTAATTTTTTATCTAAGTATTCACAGTATAGCTCTTCAGGGTCCTCAAGCAAAGATATCATGGACTGTAAACCATTTTTCCATCCATGATTAGGAGACATAGAGCAGCAACACGGCTATTACATCGAACAGATCTTCATGATCGTCTATCTTCAATCGTTTCCCATCACCAAATAAAATTATGTCTCCTAATCCATATGTGTCAAATTCCACATCATCCTGTACAGCAATGTTTGATGGAGCACAAGTCAAAGTTCTGCATCTCAATCGTGGCCCTTGAAAATGATTTTGCATTAGTTCTGGTTTTTCTGAAGGAACAACCCTTGCAAATGATTAAAATTTAGTAGACCTTATTCAATGAAAATTGGATATCAAAACTAACAAAGAAAGAGTCCATAATATTTCTTCAGAAAGGACACAAAAAGAGTAAGAAATTTTCTTACAACACTTGGATCAACTTTCAGCACAGTCCTAATAATCAAAGCTTTCCACATCCGAATATTCGTAGTCAAATTAGAAAGATAAACAATTAACAGATTGTCTCCTTGTTCACCCTTGTGTTGTTTCTCAAATGGAATAGGCTTTGGAGACAAGATAGTTAGCCTATCTAAACTTTCATCTTTGCCTTGTATTAATGCAATGAGAAATGATCTCTTTGGTCTGTCCAAATCTTCAATGCTTTTTGCACCAGCCCCCTCACAAAGAGATATGTACTATATAATGTGTGGACTCAAATACTCATACATGTCTGTTGCCTAACATGATTCGATTCTATATCAACTGCCAAATGACACGTTTTGAAGAGAACTTTTCAAGAATCCAATACATCAACGTATGCTGACAACCTTCTTTTTACATCAATCCAATATGCTACCGACAAAACATGAGATATCAACCTAGTATAGATAAATCTAACTTGACAACCAAATCATCAAATAATAATAAACACATAGATTAGCATGTTAAACGCAACACAATAATTATGTAAAAAGGCATGACAAACATATAGAATTCACATGCGCAATATTACATCATTAATGATGACGCCCTAATTTTGCTGGATGTGCAATATTAAGAAATGCCACCCTTATTTTGCCACATGCACATATCATCACTCTTATTTTTCTACATGAGCAAGCCCGAGAAACGACACCCTTATTTTGCCCCATGAGCATAACAATAATCACAATCGCATGGCAAATACCTTGTGCTACAATATTAGTCGTAGTCGCAGGGTAAAGTCCTAGTGCTACAATATCAATACAACCGCATGGTAAAGCCTCGTGCCAACACTCAATCGATCTACCCTACACGTCCACATGTGCCAAAATCATAACAATTCAAGATAACAAATTTCATCAAGAGACATATCTTCATAATTCATCAATGAAGTGCACAAGGACATAAAAGTAATATATTGTGAATGTGAGCTCAAAATATAAGACATGACTACGACTAATCAAATTAGCAATGATTCCACCACTACCTATCTTGTCTAATTAAGAAATAAAAATCCTAAAATATGGTCTCTAGCATGAAAGGATAAACTCGTGTAGTTATACAAAGGATCGCATATATATCATAGAGAGAATACGTTCAAATCAAGACACAACATAAGAACAACAAGTACGGGCGTGTGTTCATGACATACACGTGACTATGTCCGAGACAAGTATAGTATCGATCTCAAGATTAGTTCACCATTTAAATCAAGGCACCAATAGCCTTAACATTATCTCTAGCATGGTTTATTGTGCTCACGTAGTCAATTAATTTAATAACACATAAAATCAAGTAGAATACACAACCAAAAAAAGCATCGAGTAATCTAAAATCCACCATGTGCATGAATACCCATGACACATGTATATACACTCGTCACCTCATATATACATCACCCCTGTATGTAGCAAACAATCTCAACTATTAGGAAAACTTGCCTCAACCAAATCTAGGAAAGACACTTACCTCATCTGGGCTAGTACAAATCTCTAAAACCCCAAATTTCACTTTAATAATTCATATTTTAGATGTAGAAATTTATGGGGAATCAATATATATAACCATATCCAAGTAGAAGTTACTTGCCCACAAAGCAGTGATGAAAATATTCTGAACAATTGCCTCTTCCCGAACTCCAAACCTTTATGAGAAAAAGTGATAAAATCCCGAAACAAGTAAAAAGACCAATAGCTGTCCTAGACCAAATTAGATGCTAGGTAACCCCGAAACTCACCTTTGACAAGCCCAACATATCCTTGCGAGATTACACCCCATATAGCCTTTTGAATTACCCAATTAGGCCTAAAATGAGGGACATATGATTTTTTGAAGTTTTAAAGGAAGTCCAAAATTTATGGATGAACTCGGGGCCATAACTGGTATTTTTGAAATTATTGCACCAGAAGATCTTTAATTGAAAAATATTCATTTTATTACCCAAAACTCATTTGGAACCTCTAGGATACAAATCATATATGCATTTCAATCATAAAATACGATACGAACTTGCTCGTGCACTCAAAAAATAAAAAGAGGTCATCTTGACCCAATATTGACTGTGGTCAAACTCCAAATACTTAACTAGTCTCTCAATCAATGATCCAAAATACACTTGAGCCCCTCACATACTACACTTATTCACTTCTAGTGCAGATTGTGGTGTTGGTCCTAGCGACATTTAGTGGAGTCTTGCTCGGACTATCATTTATCTGGAGACTTGACGTAGAGCTGCACGACAAGCGCAGACCCTGAAGTCCCCTTCTTATCTTTTATCCAGTTTATTTCATTCGGATAATTGTATTTTATCTCGGACCTTGTTTGTAGTACTTTTAGCATCTCATGTACTTGTGACACTAGTGTTTGGTGTAGACTAGACTGTGTTGGTTTTAGTTTATCATATTATCAGTATTTCAGACTTAGATTCTTATTTGTTTGATTTTAAATTACTAAAACTGGATAAATGTTGGACTAGGGTTGGCTTGCCTAGCAAGTGAATGTTAGGCGTCATCACAACCTCGTGGTTGGGATTTTGGGTCGTGACAAGTTTTTATCAGAGCCCTAGGTTGCTTAGGTTTCACGAGTCATGAGCAACCTTATCTTCTAGAGGCTATAAGGATTTAGGAAATTATACTTTATTTCTTTCTCTATCATGCTACTTTATTCTATCACTGAAGCTTGAATAATTTTTCTCTTAATCACTCGCAGCTGACGAGAACGCGTACGACATCCACAGTTAATCAGGAGACGGAGTCCTAGGCTAAAACTACTACCAAGGGTAGGGATCAGGGCCGAGGTAGGGCCAGAAGTAGAGGCAAAACTCAACTTTGAGCATGCGCACCAACACCTATTACAAAGCCTCAGATTGATCAGAATGAGGAGATACCTGTTTCGGCCATGTCAGTTGGAGCAGTTCAGGTCCTAGGGGGTCCCAATGCTTCAGGACGCCCTAGTCCATTTGGTTGGCCTTATAGAGAGTGTGGCCCAGGCCGGTATGTTCCTTATGGCACCGGCCGTCTCTTAGGCTGGGGGAGGAGCCCAGACTCCTACTACTCACACTCCAGAGCAGATGGCTCATGGATATCAGACTCCAGCAGTTCCACCAGTTGGACTAGTTTAACATGTATTTCTACACAGTCCAGGGACGGACCCGCGATATCATCCGTGGAGATGAAGAGGTTGAGAAGTTCACCAAGTTATTTCCACTCACTTTGGTGGTGCACCTTATGAGGAAATCAGGATTTCTTGGACCGTTACCATGAGGTATTGTGCAATATGGGTATAGTGGAGTCCAACAGAGCTGACTTCATAGTGTTTCAGAAGTATGGCTCTTCTAAGAGGTGGTGGCAGGAGTATTTTCGGGGCAGACCAACAGGTTCACCCCCTCTCACTTGGGTTCAGTTATCACAGCTATTCTTTGAGAAGTTCATCCCCTTCACTTAGAGAGAAGGAGATAAGACTTCCGGAGTCAGTTTTTAGCATCTACAGTTGGGAAGCATGATCGTTTCCCAATATGAGACGAGATTTGTAGACTTCTCCCGCCATGCAGTTATCTTGAACCCTATAGAGAGTGATAGGGTGTGGAGGTTTATAGATAGCCTTACTTATGGCATCAGGCTTCAGATGGCGAGAAAGACCTAGGGTGATAGTTCTTTAACTCTAGTTATGGAGATCACTAGACGGATTGAGAGGATTTGTGGATAGGGTAGGGAGGCAACATCTGAGTAGAGGTCTCATCATTTTGGTGGTTTCAGTGGTGCCTCGTTTGGAGGTAGGGGTTCATTTGGTATAGGCCATCCTATCAGGCCGGTTCAGTTTGTGCTTCAGGTATCACATGGTGGTTCAGGAAATCATGGTTCTTATGGGTCTCGTCATGAGCAACTAGCATACAGTGCACCTTCAACTCCCATTAGTGCCCCATTGATTTAGAGCTATCATAGTGGTTATTCGAACTACCAAGGTCAATCCCAGATTCAGTAGCCACGTCAGCAGAGAGAGTGCTTTGAGTGTGGAGGTATGAGTTATATCAGAAGGTACCCCAGACTTTAGAGAAGTATACCTTATGCCATAATTCCGGCACCGATTGCTCCACCTGATGCTCAACCAGCTAGAGGTAGGGGTCAGACAGCCAGAGGTGGAGGTCAGACAGCTAGAGGTGGAGGCCAGTTCGTGAGAGGCTGTCCGAGAGGTAGAGGTAAGATTGGTGGGGCTCAGCCCCATTTCTATGCATTCCCAGCTAGACCTGAGGCGGAGTCGTCTGATGAGGTCATCACAAGTATTATTTTGGTTTTCTATAGAGATGCCTAAGTTTTATTTGATCCGGGTTCCACTTATTCATATATGTCATCCTATTTTGCTTCATATTTGGATATGTCTCCTGATTCTTTAAATGCTCCTATTTATATGTCTACGCCCGTTGGGGTTTCTATTGTGGTTGATCGGGTCTATCATTCTTGTTTGATCACTATCAAGAGCTATGGGACCAGAGTTAACCTTATGTTACATAATATGGTAGATTTTGATGTAATTTTGGGCATGGATTGGTTGTCACCTATTATGCTATCTTGGATTGTCTTGCTAAGGCTGTGACGTTAACTATGCCGAGGTTGCCTCGATTGGAGTGGAAAGGGACTCCTGGTCACTCTACTAGCATGGTCATTCATATGTGAAGGCTCGGTGTATGGTCAGAAAGGGATTTTGGCATATTTGGTTTATAGTCATGATTCTACTGCCGATGTGCCTTCCATGGATTCAGTTCCGGTGGTGAGAGAGTTCCCAGAGGTGTTTCCTACAGACTTGCTGAGCATGCCACCCCCACAGAGATATTGAATTTTGCATTGACTTTGTCTCGGGCATTCAACGTAAGTCTATTCTACCATACCATATGTCCTAGTTAAGTTGAAAAAATTAAACGAACAATTGCAGGATTTGCTTGACAAGAGATTCATTATACCTAGTGTCTTGCCTTGGGTGCACCGGTGTTATTTGTGAAGAAGGATAGATCGATGAGGATGTGCATAGATTATCAGCAGTTGGACAAGGTCACTGTCAGGAACAAGTATCCATTACCGAGGTTTGTTGACTTATTTGACTAGCTTAAGGGTGCCAAGGTGTTTTTCAAGATTGATTTGAGGTCGGGCTACCATCAGGTGAAGATTAAGGTATCTGATGTCCCTAAAACAACTTTTCGGACTCGGTATGGCCAGTACGAGTTCTTCGTGATGTCATTTGGCTTAACCAATTCCCCAACAACTTTTATGGATTCGATGAACTGGGTGTTTTAAGCTTTATCTGGATTCTTTTATGATTGTCTTCATTGACGATATCTTGGTTATCGCAACCAAGAGGAGCATGATCACCATCTCCGGGTCATACTTCAGACTTTGAAGGATCGTTAGTTATATACCAAGTTTTCGAAGTGTGAATTCTGGTTAGCCTCAGTTGCCTTTTGGGACATGTTGTATCTTCCAAGGGCATTAAAGTGGATCCTGAGAAGATTGAGGCAATTCAGAACTGACCTAGATCTACATTAACTACAAAGATTTGAAACATCTTATGTTTGGCGGGTTATCGCCAGTTCGTAAAGGAATTTTCATCTATCTCAACCCCATTGACCAAGTTGACCTAGAAGGGTGCTCTTTTCAGATGGTCCGACGAGTGTGAGGTGAGATTTCAGAAGCCCAAGACTGCTTTGATTATAGCCCAGTATTGGTGTTACCGACAAGTTTAAGATATTACATTGTGTATTGTGATGCATCGCGTATTGGACTTGGTGCATTATTGATGAAGGACGGTAGAGTGATTGCCTACACATATAGTCAGTTGAAGGTTCATGAGAAGAATTACCATGTGCATGATTTAGAGTTGGCAGCCATTGTTCACGAGCTGAAGATTTGGAGGCACTACCTATACGGTATTCCATGTGAGGTCTATACTGACCATCAGAGTCTCACCTATTCAAGAAAAAGGACCTTAATTTGCAGCAAAAGAGGTGGTTAGAGTTAATAAATGACAATGATATCACCATATTATATCATTTGGGGAAGGCCATGTAGTGGCCGATGCATTAAGTAAGAAGGCTAGAACATGGGTAGTTTGAAATATTTACCGGCAGTGGAGAGGCCACTAGCCATGGATGTTCAGGATTTGGACAATAAGTTCATGAGGTTGGATGTTTTGGAGCCTAGTCAAGTTAGTGCTTGTGTTATGGAATAGTTGTTGTTGACAGAGAGCATCAAGGCTTGTCAGTTTGATGATCCTCACTTATTGATGTTGAAAAACACGATGCGACGGTGTGGTGTGAAGGAGGTTGTGATTGGAGATGACGTTGTTATGTGGCTTCAAGGCCGGATTTATGTTCCAAATGTTGATGGGTTGAGAGAGCTAATCCTTGAGGCTCAGAGTTTGTGCTATTCTATTCACCCAGGTGTCACGAATATGTACCATGACTTGAAACATCACTATTGGTGGCGGAAGATGAAGAAAGATATTGTTGATTATATCTCTCGCTGTTTGAATTGTTAACATGTGAAATACGAGCATAAAAAATCGGGTGGGTTGACTTAGAGATTGGAGATACCGGAGTGGAAGAGGGAGCACATCACCATGGATTTTGTGGTAGGCTTACCACGAACCTTGAGGAAATATGACATAGTCAGGGTTATTGTGGATTGGTTGACTAACTATACACACTTCATTCTGGTGATAACTTCCTATTCTTCAGAGTTGTTGGCTCAGATTTACATCTGGAAGATTATTCACCTGCACGACATGCTCTATTATTTTTGATTGGGGCACACAGTTCACATCGTATTTTTGGAGAGCCGTGCAGCGTGAGTTGTGCACGCGGGTCGAGTTAAGCACCACACTTCATCCTCATACGGACGGACAGTCTGAGTACACTATTAAGATATTGGAGGACATTAATACACCCTGGGCATCCCAAGGTGACGTATAATGAATATAAGACTTGTGAATAATTATTTAATTAAGTGTAAATTCATAAAATGACTATGTATAATGTTTGGATATAAAATATAAAGTTTAGGAAAAATTAGATTTAAGTTGCGGAACAATCGCCAAGGATTTGCCTTGTAACGAAGTTTTTTGAGCAACACATTCGTGTTTTATATGAGATATTTTTGGGGCATGTTATATACTAAATTGAAGGTCTTGGAATTTATTTTTCAACATTTTTAACCATTCATTCATACAACGTCCGGATAAAAAGATACAAGCGTCTGAAGAAGGGTCAATGCTAGGGTGCCAAGCTAGCACCTCTTTGACTTTTCAAAAGTGGATATATATATGCCCTATGTCATCTTTTTCTTCATTTTTCCAAATACCACGAACAAAGAAGTCCCATAAACTCATCCTTAAGCTTCCTACAAGGTTTTCAAAAAGAATTAACATCTCGGGTACGAAATCAAGAAGTGATAACATTAGAACTTTTTCTACGACGTACGTATCATTATACCGCCTCTCGTTTTCTTTGTGGTTTCAGTTTTGGAAGGTACTTCATAGTTACTAAAACTACTAATTGCTTCATTTAAGCTTTTAAATCTCAAATAAGGTTGATAAATTTGTTTTCTAATAGTTAGTACTCGCGAGACGGTGATCAGAAGCCGTGAGTTCAATTTATTCCACTTATAGTAGACTATTTTGTAGTCCACTCGTGTTGGCCTATTATGTTGTTGATTTATGGAGTTTGGAAGGATAAAGGGAATGGATAACCACATGTGGTAGGATAGTGGGCTGGTCACTCGTCGTTGCAATTTCAGACTAATTGATAACTTGTCGATTGGGTGTGTTATGGTATATTTGGGCTTTTTGTTAATTTAAAGTGCTGAATTGTAGTTAGATTATTTTTGAGTTGCTGATTGTATTATGTTGTTTTCTTGCCTATAGTAGGCTTGAGGAACAGTAAAATCAGTGGAAATGTTGTCGGTTTTGCTACAGATTAAGTTACTTTCGTTATATAAATGAGAGAGTCATTTGTAGCTTGACAATAGCTTCATTGTCATTGTTGTAGATTAAGGTGCAGTGAGCTGAGTTTAGCATTGTTGTTGGACAAATTTCTATAAGGTGTGTTAAGGTTATCCCTTCTTTCCTTTTGGCATGATACATATTATTGATACCCAATTTTTCCTCAATCTATTTTAAAATCACTCTTTATTATAACTGATATTTTTTCGTAATTTTTCATATTTTTATTAAATTCTTTTCCAATTTATTCAGTATTTTTATATTCAACAATTATTCATAAATTGTATTATAAATAATTTTAAAATATTTCCCAGATCATATATCATTTTTTGATCTTATTAGTATTTAATTATTTCACAAATCAGCCAATTTGGCATTATTTGACCATAATTACAATAAATTTGCAATTATAGCCTAGGTATACATTTTATACTATTTTAATTCAATAGTTAGTCATTTTATATTTTAAATATTAGTTAATTACCTTAATTTCATCTATCTAGCTTTAATTTAATTTTATGTAATTATTAGATATTTTGATGAATTATTTATCTATTTAATTGGGTATTTAACAATCAGCCCCTTCTTATTTAAATTATAGCCCAATTTAATTCAATTTCAGCCTATTGAAACCAGCCCAAACCACCCAACTAAATGCGTCCCATACCCAGGCCTAACCCACTAAAGATACCTGGTCCAGACTTGATTTAATCTTGGCCGTTGATCAATTTTGATCAACGGTCTGGATTCAACTTACCTTAATTAACCTAGACTAACCCCCCGACCCCTCTCATTCTCATCGGTCCCTCATCTCTCTAACTCTCTCTCTATCTCTCTAAGTCTCTTCAAGAGACTTCCTGTCTCTTTGGGCTCCGATGAATCTCTTCGTCGGAGACCATGAAGCTCTCACCATCCTCCTACCTCCTGTGGTTCCCTCACGCCGATGTTTGCCATCTCTAAGGTCTTCAAGAGACCTGGGTTGAATCCTCCTACCTCCTGTGGTTCCCTCACGCCGATGTTTGCCATCTCTAAGGTCTTCAAGAGACCTGGGTTGAATCCTCCTACCTCCTGGACTTGTGCTCATCACCCTCCGGCCATCTCCGGCTACCTCCGGCTGTACAAGAAAGGTCTATGACCTTTGGGGGTTAAACCAACAACGTTTGAGGTTTTTCTTTATCTCTCTGGGTTATCTTTGAAACCCTAAATGTTTAAAACTCTCATGATTCTTCAGATCTATGATAGATCTGTATATGTTTTGAGTTATTTTGTTGTTTCCCTAAAAAACTCTTTGATTTTCTCTAAAACGACTCTTCGTTTTCAACTAGGGTTTCATGACTCTGCTTTAAAATGATTTTCCTGTGATGTTTTCAGCATTATCCTAGGGTCTTTACTATGTTTTAGTAGTTTATTTGATTTTCCCTCTCTTATCCGAATTATTACCTGACTTTGCCTTCAATATTGTTTGCATATACATGAGCTTTATGATTCCATGATGTTTTACCCTCTGTTGTTATTTCCTTGCTGCCCCGTTTGTCTTGCTGTTTGCCCTATAAGTTCATGAGAATCCTTGATTTCACATGCTTTTACTATTAGGGTTTCTGTCCTCTTGCCTGTGATTTATTCGATTCATGTTAATTTCCTTTGATTGTTGTTACTCCTATTTGAATCCCTGATTCTCTGTAGTTTTAGTTTGTTAGGGTTCCTGATTTATTATTTTGAATCCATGATTCCTTGTGATTTGAGACCTTACTGATTAATTTCCGACCTTAGTCCATTTTTTACCTTGTTACATGATTAATTTGCTGTTAATTGATTCCCATTCCCTTAATTAGAGTCTGTGAACCTAGCCTCTATTGTATGATTGTACTGATTTGAAATTGTTTCCTTATATGTCATATGCATGTCATATATGGGAACTTTCCTTATTTGTTATTTTGCCTGATAGCCGTTTGAACTCAATCCCTTCAATTAAGGAATATCTATACTGCTTGTGTACTGATTGATGCTCAGTCCCTAATTACTGGTTTATTTTGATTTCCTGCCTTATTCACTACTGCTTTTCAAAAACTATATATACACACTACTCTTTCATTAACAAAAAAAACGAACATAGACCTTGTTCTATTCTCTCTTGCTCACACACACACAATCTACTATTGTTCTCTCGATTGTTTGTTATTGCTAGTCGGTTGGAAGCCAAGACTAGCTATTCTACTTGCCTCTTATTATGTATTTGTTGTCTTCAACTGGTATGTTTCCAGTTTAAATTTAAAGTCTCCAAAACAACATGTTTCTCTTGTTATTACGATGCATCTTGCTTCTGGTTTCCTTTTACTTATGGTTATGTTGTCCTACTTGCAACTAGTTCCACATATTATGTTGTTTGGTTCTGGGTATCTCCTTCCTTATAGCCTCAGCATGCAATCCCTAGGATACTATAATTGCCTTGTATGTTACTTAACATGTGTTTCTTAAACCTATGTGTAATTATGTCCTACCCCCTCCCAACACTCCCTCTAATCTGATTCTGTGATTGGTTTTCAACCATGATTGATCCCATACTCTAGGTATCTCTGACTGTATGATCATGTCTAAACTAGTATTCCTAAGTTTGTGTCCCACTACCTATAACCAATTGCAAGGCTTCTGCCTAGTTTGATTCCATCATGTTGTGTGCTCTATGTGTCCCCAACCCCATTGTCCCTGAGTGAAATCTATGTTTGAATGTGCTGAACATGTGCGAGTTGTTTGCTGATTTTCCAAAGATGTTTACATTATATTCAAGTTGTTTCATTACTGATCAAAACCTTTTCAGAAAAACTTCTTTATTTACTGAATCAATCCAGTGCTGTTTTGTGTCGAAACCTTTTCAAATCTATCTCCTGCACTTCACTTGATTCCTAGACCTTTAAGTTATGCCCCCTCAGTGTGAGCACTGCTTTGGGACCTTGAGTTCCCTTTGAACTCTGATACACCGAGGCTAGTATTTCCACACTGCACATGTTTAAATCCTGGTTACTAAGTCTGGGTGTGAGCATTGCCCGGGAGCCCTTGAGGTCCTTAGGGGACTTTGACACACCCGTACTGTGAAAAGGCTAAGAATACCATATGGTAATGAGGTTTAGAGTATTTGGGCCTAATTGAAGGCTCCCTATAGAATAACTTCTCATTTTTCATTTCTGGTTGTGTAATTCATAATCCTTGGCTTGTAATAATTTGTGAATAATTCTGGGGCTGGATAGTGAAACGGGAGGGGTAACTATGCATGCCTAGCTATTACAAGGGTAGAAACCATGCTTAGGTTTTTATTCCCTATTTGTGCAATAGATATTCTGTGTAGGTTTATGTGTCCATGCATTAGATATCATGCTACTTAGGATTTATTTTTAATCAACATCTCATCTACGCTTAGAAATCCTGCCTATAGGATAAATGATAACAATAAAATAAACTGCTATTACGTGATTCTGTCCATGTAAACATGTTCTGAAACTTCATTAGAGGTCCTGTCCTAGGATAAATAAACTGCAATCATGTCTCACCATGCCTGCGCACTTAGAGATCCTGTTTCTAGGTAAGTAACATTAACAAGTTGTACGCTTGCTATTCCTGAAACGGTGCATAATGTTGTGATTTTATGTGCATTTAGAAATCCTGTTTAGGTTATTATGCATCATGCTGTATTAGACATCATGCTATAGGATCGTACTCATTTAAATGCACTTAGTCTAAATACAGATATCTAAAACAGTCCTCTGTTCTAAACAACTGGTAATTAGTCCTTGCACATCTTCAACACCTAGAATCGCATGTTATTAGCTATAAACAATCTGAATAACTGTTGCATGTTATCCTACACCTAGGCAAGCCTTAGGTAATCAACTTAAAAAAAATAAAATCAGAACTGTCCTTTGAAATTAGTCTTCAACTGTCAGCATGCTTAAAACCAGTAGGCCAGCCTGATTAAGACTTCCTCTCTGAGTTATGCAATAAATCTGTCTTTGTGTTATCACTTAGATACCATGCTTAGGATCTGAACCTGAATATGTACCTTAATTGTGTATGAGACATGCTGTTTATGTGCACTGTTTGTGGAGGTCTTTGAGCCCTTTCCTGTTTATGTGCTACCCCCTTTATCTGCAGTTCTACTTGTTCATTGTATGTCGCCTTAGCATTTTTACCTTTAAAACCTGAGGGTGTGCCTAGTACCTCCTTTAGGATAGGAGTCCTAATTTCCTTCGTGACTGATAGGAAGGGATGGGTAACGACATGCAATAGGGGTCGAGACCAACACTCGATTAAGTTACTTTCACGGGGTGGGAAATGGTAGAATATGGATATGATGACCGGTGCGAATACCACGTGTAGCCCCTCTTCGAGGAGTGATTACCGGGTATTGCATTGATGTGATCCATATTATTATAAACCTAGGATACCTTTTATATGCTTAGATTTTAATCCTTTCAAAAGCTAATCTTCTTTATTGTTTTCAAACATCTGCATGCTTAAGATTTAAATCCCCTCTTATTTGAGCCTTATTTGTTTGTTTGCTAATCCGTACAAATTCACAGAAACCATTTAGCCGAGAACCGCACTTGTGGATCCTGAGGGGTGCCTAACACCTTCCCTTTAGGATATTTTCAAGCCCTTACCCAATCTCTGGTTAGTAATGTAGTTGTGATTGAACCCTTTAGGTGCCCTAACGCACCGTTAAAATCGTTATGTGGCGACTCTTCTAAATATGCAAATCCCTTTCCCAAAAGGAACAAGTTGTCTCAACCCATGTCATAAACCCCTTTCAACCGGGCCCCGAAAGAAGATCTCGGGGGAAAAAGAGGGGCGCGACACATATGATATAACGAAACGAGCAAACATGCAACTTTCATAAATGGCTCTATTCTTAGAAGTACTAGGGTTGCCTATGTTCTTGATTCCTCATATGTCCTATTATTTTATCATCAGTTCATGGGTCTCAGAAAATACATAAGTGAAAAATTTTCGTGATATTAATTGAAGAAATATTGATTTTATGACATCCCGAGAGTCTTATTGATTTACTTCTTATGTATTGCATTTATTTATACATGTACATTGACCCATGACCAGATGACGTTATATACGCGTATATTATATGTATATGGGGAAATGATATGATGGGATACCCTCGGAGACTTGATGATGTTATGTACGCATATATCTATGCATGATATAACATTTATACGCATATGCATGACATTATAAATGTTGCATAATTCATAGAGTTATTCAAACTTACAGGTTGAGTCCTCTATTCTATGTTTCTTTCATGTCTTTTATATACTGATTTTTATGCCTTACATGCTCGGCGCAATATTCGTACATATGCCCCTATTGCCTGGGGGTCTGCGTTTCATGCCCGCAGGTGCAGGTAGATAGGTTGACGGTCCCCCTTCTTAGGATCCTTACTCAGAAAGAGTTGGTGTTATCCATTTGATCCGGAGCTGCTATTGGGTTTTGGTATGATATTTTTGTATTTATGTGGGTATGATGGGTCCTAGTGACCTGAGGCTCTTTGTAAAATTTGGTTGTAAACTTAAAATCCTTGAGTCTTGATAATCGATTCTCGATATTTGATGTTGTTTTAATGATTTGAGTAAGAAAGCTAGTTTATATGATGTTATTGCACTTGTGTAAATGTTTGGACTGGATCCCGAGGGAATTAAGTGAGTTTTGGATGTGTTGTAGTTGATTTTGAAACTGTTGATGCTTAGCAGTTGCTGGTGTGAAGTTGCAGGTCTTGCATATGCGAGAATCTGATCGCAATTGCGAGCCTCACATTTGCAATGTTAAGCTCGTAAATTCGAACATGGACTGGGGGCTGGATCCTTGCAATTGTAAAGAAAGGTTCACTTTTGCGAACTATGCTCTGGTCGATTTTGCGGCTCTTTGAGTCATATTTGCGATACAATGTCATGTAGAGCAGCTTCGAATTTGCGAAACTTGGCTCGTATTTGCGAGTGAGTAGTCCTTCACAAATGCGAACATAATGTCGCATTTGTGAGTACTGTAAGGATGAGACACTAATCACATTTGCAATCAACGGTTCACAATTGTGACATCTGCAGCTGGGTAAAAGTTGAAAAAATGGGACTTAGCTCATTTTACACATTTCTCAATCCTAGACTCCATTGAAGCAATTTTTTGAGAGCTTTTTCTTCTAAGCAACTCTAACTTATTTTCCATCAATTCACATTACTCTTCCATAAATTTCTTCATCCAGTCTATGATTTTCAATCTAGAAATTAGGGGTTTGGATAGAATTTAGAAATTTGGTAAAATTGAGATTTGGACCTCGAATATAGGTCGGATTTCGAAACAAATGACATAATCGGGCTTGGGGTGAATGGGTAATCGGGATTTGATCAGAATCTCGAATTTTGACCATGCTAGCCCGGGGTTGACTTTTGTTGACCTTTTCATATATGATAAAAAATGAACTTTTTTCATTCATGGGTAGTTTCTAAAGCATGTTTTGGATTGTTTGAATGATATTTGGCTAGATTCGATTGGTTTAGAGGCTTGTTCTAAAGGAAAAGTCGTGGTTAACTATTGATTGGATAGAAAAGAGGTAAGTGTCGTGATTAACCTTGACTTGAGGAATTAGGACTTAATTGGTCTATTTGCTATGTGATTTATGTGTGGGGACAGTGTATAATCAATATGACGAGTGCATATGCGTTGTCATGGGTTAACCATGTACCATGCTTTTTATTTATACCATGCTTTCTTTATTCCATGCTATTACTCATTTGGAGGTTTAATTGTTAATTGTCTTGTTAAATCATGCTTGCGTTCATTACAAAAAGGATGCCTGATGAGTGGCGATGGAGTACAATGGTTCCGGTGTACAAGAACAAAGGGGACATTCAGAATTGTAACAATTATAGGGGTATCAAGTTACTAAGTCATTCCATGAAAGTGTAGGAGAGGGTGGTGCAAGGGAGGATAAGGAGGGTGGTGTCTATATCGGAAAACCAGTTCGGGTTCATGCCGGGTAGTTCTACTATGGAAGCTATCCACCTTATCATGAGGTTGGTGGAACTATACAGGGATAGGAAGAGGGATTTGCATATGGTGTTTATTGACCTAGAGAAGGTGTATGACAAAGTTCCTAGGGATGTCTTTTGGAGGTGTCTGGAGGTGAAAGGTGTGCCGGTAGCTTACATTAGGGAGATAACAGATATGTATGATGGAGCTATGACTCGGGTTAAGACTGTGGGAGGTGACTCAGAGCCTTTTCCGGTTGTTATGGGGTTACACCAAGGATCTGCCCTTAGCCCGTTCTTATTTGCTCTGGCGATGGACGCACTGACACACCATATCCGAGGCGAGGTGCCATGGTGTATGTTGTTCGCTGATGATATAGTTCCGATTGATGAGACGCGAGGCGGCGTGAATGGGAGACTGGAGGTATGGAGGCAAGCCTTGGAGCAAGTTGAGTATGACTAAGACGGAATATGTGGAATGTAAATTCACCGACGTGACGGGGGAAGCGGATGTGGAAGTCAGGCTTGACTCACAGGTCATCCTCAAGAGAGAAAGTTTTAAGTACTTAGGGTCAATTATTCAGGGAGATGGGGAGATCGACGGGGATGTTACGCACCGTATTAGGGTGGGGTGGGTGAAATTGAGGTTAGCGTCTGGAATCCTGTGTGACAAGCATGTGCCAACGAAACTCAAAGGTAAGTTTTATAGAGCGGTGGTTAGACCAACCATGTTGTATGGAGCTGAGTGTTGGCCAGTCGAGAATTCGCATATCCAGAAGATGAAAGCAGCAGAAATGAGGATGTTGAGATGGATGTGTGGGCACACTAGGTTGGATAAGATTAGGAATGAAGATATTCGGGAGAGGGTGGGAGTGTCTCCCGTGGACGACAAGATGCGGGAAGCGCGACTTAGATGGTTTGGACATGTGCGGAGGAGAAGCCTAGATGCACCGGTTAGGAGGTGTGAGCGGTTGACTTTGGCAGGTACGAGAAGAGGCAGAGGGCGGCTAAGAAGTATTGGGGCGAGGTGATCAGGCAGGACATGGCGCGACTTCAGGTTTCCGAGGACATAGCTCTTGATAGGAACATGTGGAGGTCGAGCATTAGGGTGGAGTTCTTCCCTCTTTGTACCGGATAGTCTGATAGAGTTTTGTTTAGGTTTGTTAGCGATCTATGTTGTGTTCCCATTGTTGTTTTGCATAGTTTTGTGTTATTGCCCTTTCACTTATTCGTTATTGTTATTTTCTTTCTGGCATCTTTGTTGTTACATGCCTTTTCTTTTGTTTCTTTTCTGATATTATTGTCTCTTTTATACTGTTTGATTCATTAGGATAGTTGTATCTATCTCGGACCTTGTTTGTAGCACTTTTAGCAGCTCATGTACCTGTGACACCAGTGTCTGGGTGTAGATTAGACTGTGTTGGTTTTAGTTCATCATATTATCAGTATTTCAGACTTAGATGTTCGTTTGCTTTTAAATTACTAAAACTGGTAAGTGTTGGACTAGGGTTGACTTACCTGGCAAGTGAATGTTAGGCGGCATTACAGCCCCGTAGTTGAGATTTTGGGTCGTGACAAATATTAATTAATGTAAAGCATTGACAAATTAGAGAGCATTCATATATTAATCCTTTCTTATTTTTGTTCTTTATTTACAGCTTTCCTCTCTCGTCTTCGAGAAAAAAGTGATTTTACGGTTTTGCAAAAGCAAATAAATGGCCAAATTATTAAAAAGAATAGAATATGATATAAATCACAGAAGAAAATATTCAGTAAAAGTGTAAAATGCAGAGAATATTCTTACTTTATAATTAGTGAAATGTTATTTAAACGAAATAATTTTTTTAAAAAAAGATAAAAACTACAACAAACAAACAAGTCTAATATATTTGTAAATTATTTTTTCTGCAAGGGGGTAAAAAAGAAGAGATGAGACAATATACACCAAAAATCTTAATGCTAATATTAGAGTCTTTTCCTTTGAGCGAGGTCATATTATGTTGGAGCAATTAATTTTTATTTTTTTTGGTAAATCTTCGGATCAATTATTCCTCTAAGTTTCCTTGTTTACTCATAGTGCGGAAATAGGGATCTTTATACATATAGTCAGTCATATTTACTGTTTATTTTTTCTACAATGTTTATACATGATTATACATATATAATACATAAATTATACATATTTTATATCTCTACCGACTATTTTTAATTTAAGTGGTTGGATGGGCTGCTACTTGTGTTAATTCTTCACAGAAATATTCTTATGACTATAAAATCATGACAAGACTTTCGAAACAAAAAAAATGTTACCATTTCACTTACCTATTCAACCAAAGAGAAAAATAATCACAGTATTAAGCTAACTACTCGGGTGAACATACTAGAAATAGAAACATGTCTAAGTAGATTAAATAGCAACATACAATTCTATTGAGTTAAAATTTTTTGATCCAATAAAAATATCCACTAAATTCTAGGTTATAAAGACTCCTTATCTCACTTTTTAATCAATGATTTTTAAGTGTTATTTGGTAATATAATGTTTCACATGTAATTTATAGAATTAATTCCAGGCTTGGGTTTTTGACTCTATATATCCAGAGATTCAATGAGACTGCCATCAGGTAAGTGCCAATGTCCTAGATCCCCATCTGCCTTTGCCCGCCAAGAACCATCAGGTTTTATTTCAACTTCTGCCACCTTTTCTCCACAAGTTATCAGCTGTACCATAAAAGCCAAAAAAGAAGCACAAATAAGAATGAAGTCTTTAAGTTTTATGCACTAATGATGTAAATGTTAACATATTATCAGTCATTTAAAATATAAGCATAAGTAACTGCCAATAATCAGTGAAATTAGTAACCTGAAAAATAAAGCAGATAACGTACTATAACAGGCTACACTATCAGAGTATAACGTTGTTTTACATCGTCAGTGCATATAAGTTAAATCTATAAGGATAACAAGGATAATGGAATTAAGACCATAAGCAATAACTAGCCTAATCTGAGAAGTGAATAAAAAAGAGAATGACAAGGTTGGAACAGTGTATGATCACAAGAAATAACAAGCCAAACCTGAGAAGTGATCCGATTGAAATATGGATCTATAACGACATCCTCCAGAGAGTAGTTCTTGAGACAGATGGGGCATTGCCACTGCAATCATATGAACGATGTTTGTTACTAAATATATCAGCTGTTTACATGACATAGATTTTTTATCTGAAACTGATAGAAACTTAGATATCAGGGTCCCGAGATGCTTGCCTTCCTCGACCTTTGATTCATTTCAAGAAAGACTTCAAGATCAAAGCAACCCATATGGACACAAGGTCTGAATCTTCCGGCAACTTTAATTCTCGAACCACTCAGCTGTACATAACGAGAAAATCAAATACTATGATTCGTACTGTGTCACAAAGTGGTAAACTTGCAAGAAACCAACAAAGAATAAATCAAATCTAATGGAAGGAAATAATACACATTAAAGACATCCTATTCTCCCTTGATAAGGAATTTATCACATATTAGGAGGAGGAGGAAGTTCATATAAAGCGAGCCAACATCTATCTATTAACACCCTCTGCTAATTTGTGGTCCACCATTTGTCTTGACAAGATGATGCCTCAAAGGCATAATAAGTCTTAAGCTTTGAAGAAATAGATCCACTGTCTTGTTTTAAACAATCATATAAGAACTTAGATCATGTCTGATGCAGAAATAATGCGCAATGCAGTTTCTCTTGTCGCATATGAAGACACATCTAGGAGTGAGCTACTGCCACTTGGTGCAACTGCACAATCTGGAAGCTTCAAGCTTGACTGTTACATCATACATACGAAAAAAATATATATATATATATATAGAGAGAGTGTGTGTGTGTGAGAGAGAGAGAGAGAGACACACAGAATCGAGTTGTTTGCACGATAAGGATTCGGCAGTCGAGACATCTATATTTATCTCATTAAGGAGAGAGAGAGAGAGAGAGAGGGTAACAATATATCCCATAGAATAAGCAATTTTTGTGTAATGTAACTATAGCATTTTAGCCGCTACCTAGGTAGTGAAAAAAAGAGGATAACAATCTGTATTTGCTTACAGGGCATCGAAGATTGACAGGAACAAAATCAGTAACCACTGCTTCGATGTCAGGGTCGCTGTCAGCATTCTCAGTGGCTGTTCGACCACCAACACAACGGTGAACGCGAGCAAGAGCATCTTCAAATATCTCACCATCAGGCTCCTTAGGGATCATGTTTAGAATCTAGAAAGAAAAGATAATGTTACCAGACACCATAAGAGTCAATAACAGGACTAAGGCACTTGCACATGTCCATTATTAGTCAACCTATATGTAAAGCCATTGTGTTGAACTTTGCTCAAGAGTCAAAGTGGCAACACAACTATGTGAGTCAAACACAAAACATGTCTGAGAAACAAAACCGGGCGGTCTAGTCTCAGAGATCTCTGACTCTCAGTAATAACATCAGACACTGCTCATCTAAGATAGATATAGTGCACACCTCTTAGAAGCACACTATGCCGCTAATGGGCAATACTATAAAATAGGGAAAATGATGAGAAAATGTGATCACATACACAATAAATTTTTCCAAAATAAATTTCAAAACTTCTCTGAAATATATAATACGAGATTTGCTTTTGAAACAAATAAGATACAAGTGTATTAGAGAGATTTGACCTATGTTGCACGGACTCTCCAAAACAGCTGCCGCACCCGTGTCGGATCCTCTAAAAATACACTATTTTTGGAGGATCAGACACGCACCCATCGATATTTTCGGAGAGTCCGAGCAACATAGGATTTGACTACCTGTTGGAAAGTACGTCGTTTTACAAGTCTAACCCCTAAGCAAAAGACACGGGCATCAAGTCCTCCTAGTAAAATTTTGTTTATTCCATCTCTGGAGCATTGTGTGATCTGTCAAATAAAGCAAGGAATAAACATAAGAAGTAATCGCGGAGTTTTGCCTTAGCAAAACAAAAACAGCAAATATATATACCACTAATCTGCCCCTCCCAAAAAGTAGAAGATGGTAGGGTATGCGCAACTGAATACTCACTATTGCACCATAATCTCGACCATTTGCACCCAACAATTGTGAGCCAGTTCTATCTATGCAATGCACTGGAATTCCTGTTGGTTCAAATATAAATGAGGTTACTGAACTGGAAAATAAATCACTTACAAAAATAAAAGTGTAGATCAATTTCTATCCAGTTTATGGAAATTGTAGTTTTCGGAGGAAGCAAAAGACATTTTTCCAAGTTTCCTTGCACTAGTGAGTCATACAACTGCATATTATATATTAAAGCTGACAGTGCCTTCGCAATGGAGAGAAGAAACATATATAACACAGGATATGCCTGACCCACAACGAATTACTGGAAAAAAAATACTTTCTTCATTTACTTAAGCAAGACGTAATAGAGCATACCGTTGACCTGCAAATCAGCATGCTGTGGCCACTGCATCCTAAATTGTACCTTGTCATTGACAAGCATGCACCAAGCCTGAAAATGTTATAAAACAAAAATTGTGAATACAGAGTTCCTACTTAAACTCAAGCCATTATTCAACCAACAACCTGAAGATCATAATCCTGTTTCGCCACTGTAGTGAGTTGAAATGTTTTCTCAATCCGCTGTTCAATGTTTCTGCTGAAAATTTGCAAATGTAACAAGTGATTCACAATGGGTCTATTCTCGCATCACCACAATATAATGTGAATATGACAAGGCAGTAAGTTCACAGTAGAACAAGCAAAAAGGCAAACCAAAATACAGCATGAAGAGGACATTGAAGAAGAGTCATAATAGCCATGCCTAGAAAGCACATACAAAATTTTCCTAATAGTTTTTTATATGTTTACAAATTTATTAAAAGAACACTCCCTTAGCCCTAAAAGAATGCCATCATTACTATATAGTTAAACATATTTTTCTTTGACTAAGATTTTCACGTACTTTTTAGAGACTTTAACTATAATAATATATATTTTTATGTACCTTTTAAATATGTGAATCTAATTTTGAAAAATCTAAGAATCAACATCCAAATTCACTTTGAACATTTAGATTCCCATTCTATGGCTTTTGTGATAGAGGAAGTGTCACTCAACAGGTGAATCTTCCTATGTTAAGAGTAAAACTTAACATAGAAAGCAGATAAAAGCATAACAGACAGTACGAAAGGAAGTCATATATTTTAGATGCTCCATAACATTTGGATGTAAATGAAAGTAATTTAAGTAAGGTAACCTGTTTCTATATGAAGGCAGTCCTACATTGTGAAATATCATTCTTCACTTTTAAATGGACAAATGCATTGGACCTACAAGACGGTGTAGATCTGAATGCCAACAGAAGATCTATATCACTTACTGATACACTAACTTGCATCTGCACAAGATACATGATTGAAGGAGACAAAGTAAGATCTCCTCATCTAATTCCCCCTTCTTTGGGCCTCTCATCTACACCAGTCATCAGAAGGGAGAAAATGGAATGGCACCAATCAACTTTTGGAAACCAAAACCCAGCCCTTCCTATCATTTGAGGGTAAAGAAACAAAACTATCCTTTCTTAGTAACCACCAAAACAGGCATCAGAAACTTGTTGACTTATCAAGGAATTAACACCTTAAACATTGGAAGCTTAAAACCAGCAAATAACAGTAACTGAACAATTTCGTGGACAGAATATCTTCACAAAAATAACAAGGTACACGAAACTCACACATCTGCAGGAACACTAGTAAAAGCCAACTTCACAGGATATAAAGGGTTTTCAATCATCTCCCAGAACCTGCATATATACAATTTAATCAGTGAATGTCAAAGCATTTACAGTTGCTTATATAGCGAATGTCAGAAACAAGTCAACAACTCAATGTGTCACTTAAGCACCCATATGAAAACGGAAAATGAAGTGTGAGCTCTAAAGAGTAATAAAAACCCAGCTCTTTTAAGATTTTACCGCCACGCATTGGAGATCCCAGGTTAGCATCCACATCTTGTGTATGAAGCTTTACAAATAGCAAATTACAGCGGAGAATTCTGCACCTACTATTGCTTCATTCTCATACTAACTCTTAAGATTCACATATAATGGAAGACTAAACAATACCTCATTTGATAGAAGAAAAAAGCTGAAGATACGCAACAGTGACAAAAGGATAATTGAGTATACATGACTCCATGGACTATGCGTTAACATAGAAGAAAATAGAATGGGCTTGCATCATAACATCCTGTGTTTTAAGAAAATTTGATGAAGCAAGGTGTAAACAGAGAATAAGTGATACTTACGGGTCTGCACGACTCAATCTGCATAATTCGCAGTAAAAAGTCTCAGGAGGATTTGGCGTAGCACCCCCCAGCTCAATGGGCTTTTCTGGAATGATGACACAACTCACATGTTGCCATGTGCGGCATCTTCTATCTTCACACTGCATGTGAAATTCCATATTAAGACACAAATGAATTGTATTGACTAACAATTTGAGAGGATCCTTTCCTCAATCAAACAATCCACAGGAATTATTTTTGCATGTAAATGTTTATTTCTCATAATTAAGGAAGATGAAGGGATTCAGTACTGAAGTAAACCTGAATCATTGTTTCAGTTTGTAATGAGCTTCCACATGGACATCGAATCTTCATCTGGTAAGAATCTTCAATTTCCTCTTTTAACTTAACACTATTGCTATCTGAGACAACTTGTGACTTAAACTCTTGCATTTTTCTGGAAGAGGCAAGAAACATCACTATCACAAATCAAAGAATTTCCGAGTAACATGTACGGGGCAACAAGAATCACACTTCTGCTTCATCTAAGTTCACTAAGGCAAAAGTAATCAGAAAGAATCGTGTCCACCTATGAAATGAGGAAGTAAAAACAAGCTTATTTCATCATAAAGCTCCACAATAGGCTCTTCTCTCCTGTTATTTTCGGTTGCTCCCTTAAAGAACATATACAACCTAGAATCACTCGGAACTTCTTGAACATACTGGTGTATACCTGAAACTCATAGGAGCCAGTTGACGTGCCAAGTTCTTGTCAATTGAATCATCACTTCCATCAATTGCCCAAGTCATTGGAAGTGTTAAATTTCTACAAAAAGAATGAAGACGTGAAGTCAGCACCTACTAATTCTTCAATAATCAGAAAACGTTGGTATAGTTTTTTAAGAACATATGGCGAGACAGCAATACATCAGAGGAAGAATTAAGACATGTATGTACCGCTCAACAAGCTTGCATTTGCAGAGGTTCATCATATTCACTGTATAAACACCAAAAAGGATGTCAATGTCCTTTGCCAGTTTTGGTATCTGATAACCTGGTACGATGTCCCAGATTTTTAACACTTGATAGTATGTGGAGTTCTCTAGCAGAATATCTACGGTCCAAATCAGCTTTAGGTGCTTGACACAGTAGATCTCCAATAGTTCAGATGAATTCCCACCATTATTGTAGAAAATGTTGTGCTTTCCTGACATGCGCCAACCACTTGAAAGCTTCACCAAAAGGGAAATCACTTCTTCACAGATCTTGACATCTTTAATTCGGGCCAAGGATTTTGAGAAATCCTCACTAAAGAGAACCTGCGATTTCCCCAAAATTGAAAACAAAATAAGAAAATTAATCCCTGGAAAAAAAAGAATACCAAAAACATAGCAAAATCCAAAATCAACAGATGAGCTTTTTGGCCATCCCAAGAAACAAACAAACATGCGAGAAGTACTTTTCGTCAATGAGTTACACAACAAAGAAATGGTAATGCTCAAATTTTCCGAAGTAATCAATTGGGTCAAAAAAAAGAAAAACATCCATTATAAGGCAGATGAAGGAGCATACCTTCCACTTGGCTGTTTCGAATAGAGGGGAGTCCATGCTGAGTAAAGTTTCAATCTGGCCAATTTCAATGGTAGCGCTCAAGATCGCTTGAGTCAAACTCTTGTCTTCATGAACATCAAAGAAACAGCCACGAGCCTTGGAGTCAATGACTAATTGCTTCCAAATGGAACCACTGTTAACCAATGTTGTGGCATTCCCTAATATCCAAAGGCAGAACCTGTGTACAAAGCCAATGAAACAACTAAGAGCATGCTCATCAATTGTCTGATCACTGAATCACCACCAAAAGATGGCAGTATAATCATCCTCAACATTCAATAATTTTACATGTAACATTGTTGTCCAATAAATTAGTACCTTGCTCGAGTCAGTGCTACATTTGCTCTCTGACGACTAGAAAGGAATCCCACTAATCCACTCCCATTACCACGAACAGTGGAGATAATAACAACATCTTCTTCACAGCCTTGAAAACCATCAACAGATCGTACATTCACTGAGAAGTAGCTATTGACATCTGTGCTATATTTCTGTCCAAGTTTTTGCTGAATTGCAAAAACTTGAGCCTTGTAGGGAGATATACAACCAACAGAAACCTTTTGCCTTGAAGCAACTGATTCTATAGTTAGGAAAAAAAAATCAGATTTTCCAACACGATTTCCAAGCTAACCAAAATACAGATCTGAAAACATGAAAGTTCATTATAAGCATAAATGAAGTACCTGAAAGATGAAGTATTACCTTTATAAAGGTTGGCAACGATCTCAGCAATGACATAAACTTCTGCCATATTTCTTGTGCTGTGTTTGTTATCATACTCCTCTTTTCCACTGCTTATGTTAATAAATGAATAGGAACCGAAAATGTTTCCTTTAAGAAATCTCTTCTCATACGTTGCTTCTTTCACATTTCGACCATCCATAATTTTGTTTTCATAGAACTCTCTATTTGGAAACAAACTTATTGTAGGATGCATCCTATATTGAACATTAAGAAGGTACTTCTTGTGCCCTATCATTACCAGCCTTTCAAATAAGCTCCTTCTAAAGTCAGCCTTCTCAGAGATCTGTCAATAATAGACACTATGTCAATGATATAAGAGCAACTAAGTCAACTTTTAGGAAACAAGTATCATAATAACAAGATTAACAGAAAACCTTGCTCTGAACCATTGCAGGCAATTGTTTCTCATCCCCAATAAGTATGGCATGACGGATACCAGGGAGCTGTAGGGGAATAATGGATTCACATTCTTTCAACTGAGCAGCTTCATCAATTATCACCATCTCCAGAGGGATCATTCCTTCTGTGTACAATTTTGAGGAGCTAGAAGCAGTGCAGAAAATCAAACATGCACCTTTCAGACAAAAACTTCGAATATCAGTGATATTAGGAAGAGAGATTCTCTCGCTAAGAGATTTCAATATTTTGATGCTTTCTGTTTTAGTTGCATACATATTCCCAAAATGTCTCCCATTATTCCTTGTAACAGTTTCAACTCCATACAGAATTTCTCTTGACCTTTTGAATGTTGCCACAGTGCGGAACAGTGTTCCAAGAGTTTGGAGCATCTCAAGAACTCTGATCATATCTTTAGCTACTTCTAGTGGAAGGAAAGAAGTAGGAAGATAAGTGTACAAGCTCGTTAGACAAAATGTCAACTGCTCCTGGATCCTTTTGAATTTATTGATAACAAACTCCTCAAATGTCCAACTACCGTCTTGTTTGTTTCTTGCCTCCCCTTCATTCTGAATGCTCACAGCAGAATTGACCTTGTTCGCGTTGCTAACTGATCTTATTTGCGAATTTTTGTCATCATTTGATATCTTCTCGTTATCTTTTAAGGTCTGACGGACGAATGCTTTCCGCAGCTTACTCTTCCTATTCTTATCTAGTCCTTGATCATTTATACTTGTAATCCTTGCTTTCTCTTCCACCTCAACATCATCCGTGTTATGTTCCTTATTTTCTTTTTTTCTACCCAAGTATTCACGGTATTGCTCTTCAGGATCTTCAAGAAAAGATGTCACGGACAGTATATGATTTTTCCACCCATGATCAGGAGACAGAGAGCTCCCAAGAGCCGCAACACGGTTATCAAGAAATACATCAAACAGGTCTTCATGATCATCAATGCCCATTCTTTTCCCATTACCAAATAGAACTATATCTCCTAATCCGTATGTTTCATATTCCAGACCATCCTGTAGTAGTTGCATCACCCTCTTTATAATTCCCAAGACAGCAATGTTTGTGGGAGCACAAGTCAAAGTTCTGCATTTCATTTTAAACAGGAGATAAAGTAAGGAAGCAACTGTTTTTGTTTTGCCAGTTCCAGGAGGACCCCAAATTAGATTAATAGCATTGGAGTGACCACATTCTCTTGTAGCAATACATCTAATAACAGCCTCTTGTTGAGCCTTATCTAGCCCAAACGACTCAATGGTAGTCCTATGGTTTGACATGGCACTAGCTTCCGTTTCATTGAAGGAGCAAAGAACACACTTCTCTTCATCCTGCAAAATGATTGAAATTTACTAGACCTTAATGAAGGAAAATTGTAGATCAAAACCTATAGGGAAAAAATCCGTAAAATATTCCCTCAGAATGGCTACAACAAGAGTAAGAGAGACAAAGAGAGAGAAATTTACTTACAACACTTGGATCAACCTTCAGCACAGTCCTAATTATGTTCAAGTTGGCACTTTCCATGTCTGAATTCAAAGCTTTCCATATTCGAATATTCGTTGTAAGATTAGAAAGGTAAACAATGAAGAGTCTGTCTCCTCGTTCACCCTCTCTCCTGTTTGGTTTTTTAAATGGGATAGTCTTCGAAGACAGGATAGATAGCCTGTCTGAACCTTCATCTTTTCCTTGTACTAATGCAATGAGAAATGATCTCTTTGGTCTGTTGAAATCATCAATGCTTTTCGGCCTCACATCTGATAGTGCAATCAGATCTCCAACCCCTGGTTCATAAGTTTTTCTAACTCTTTCTCCCTCGCTAGCTCTATTTAACCAAATGTTGTAGTATAAAGCCCGAGGAGGCTTAAAATCTGCTGATGATTTAACATCAATAACCTCAAGTGCAGGAGATTGCCAGGCAGCTCTCACGCCTGAGAGCAAATCAGCATGTGTTTCTTCGATGAGCGGACTGATGAATGAATGGAAGTAATGATCAGTTGACAAGAACGTCTCAGGAATTTGTTTAACCTGACAAATTTGAATACAACTAACTCTTTAACAAATCGCACATATATCAAAGTATGAAGAATACACAAAATATCATTTCAAAAAACTATGTTTACCAAGGAAGAAAGCAGGGATCTCCAGAAACGTAAATGCTCAGGGCCTTGCTTCCAACCATTGTTTTAAAAGACATGAGCGCGAGGAAAGATGTTTTACTTAATAGGAAACGAGACCTTAGCATGGAGCAGAAGCCCAATAGATTTCTAAGGGGAGAATCATAGACAATCCCAAAGCACACGAGCTCGAAGGCAGAGTAACGTTTAACTTAATAGGAGACGGGACCTAACCTCCAAGCATGAAGCATAAGACCAGTGGATCTCTAAAGGCAGAATTCATAGACAATCCCCAAGCATACCAAAAAATTTCATTTACACCTCGACTGAGGTCATGACTTATAGGCCAGCGAAGCCTATTAGACATGACTTTGATATGGCTGAGCCAGGAATTTTAAATAGGGAATTCAAACAATTCAAACCAGCAACCTAAGTCAATGTTTGGATTACATTACCTTATGTCAAAGGGGTTCAAAAATTAATATATGCACAAAAAAAACTGTTTTTGCCCTATTTACGTAGTATAATTTTGTCACGAAGGCGCCCTTCCTTGACTGCTGATAGATCGCCAGAAAAATGTGGAATTTTCACTGAAAAAATGAATTTCCAGACATTTCCGGCAACTAATTTTCTTCAACTCATTTCTCTTTTTTCTTCTCAACACCGTCATTCATTTTTCCAGATTCAAACTCCATTTTCCAGCACATATACACACAACTAATTTCCAGAAACAGAGCACCACTGAAGTTTCCACAGAAATCCATAATGTAACAAATCTCACTCCCTCATAGTTTCCCTTACAAATTCTTTAAATCCAACATATGCCAAAATTATCAGAAATCTGCATAACTTCGCCTCTGCAACCTAGTCATTATCTATGCACTTTGAGCTTTGCAAAATGGTTAAAATTGCAAAACCACCCATATTATCCGCTAAAAATGGGTTGCATAATATCCTAAAAGTGATCGTATGCAAGAAGTAATGAATAATATAGGTAATTCATCATTTTATTCATATTAAATATGGATCGGTCGGATAATTTATCCGTTTTTTCATCACTCATTTTGGACTTTAATCATATCTGACCCAACCCGCCCGTTTGTCACTCCTATGTGATACTATATAATCTTATTCAGAAATAATATTAGTATAAAAATCTGAATTAGCTATAGGGTCTTTCCACTTCTCTTTCTTTTTATCTTTTTTCAAAAAGCATGTTTGTCATAGTTTGTCCATTTTTCTTCCTCTTCATTTATCTTTTTGTCCATTTTCTCCCCCTCATTTCAATGCCTAAAACTCTTAAGAAGAAGAAGGTGTGTATTTTCTTTTTTCTTTTCAAAGAAACCTCCCAAAAAACTAGCTGTAGCAACACTCGAACCTCTTCCAGCGAGCATGAGTTAAGGTTAAGGGTGTCTAACGGGCCGGGTTGACCCGTAACCGGCCCGGCCCAGACCGGTTAAAACCGGAACCGGCCCGGCCCGGTTCATAGGGGGCCGGGTGGGCTGGGTAGGGGGGTTAGAGGGGGTTGATCCGTTTAATTATTTTGAAACGGGTAACCGGAACGGTCCAACCCGGTCAAAGTGAACAGTGCACTTACCGGTTAAACCGGCCCGGCCCGGCCCGGT
>MDKI01259323.1:0-15050 GCA_005239505.1 Nicotiana paniculata | reverse complement strand
TCCAAACCCTCTCATTTCACTCACCCTTTCCACCATCACACTTCACTCTCCTCTCCAAATCCTCTATAATCCTAACCTTAACTCTCACCTCGCCGCGTCTCATCTGTCGTCAACCATGGTGATTCCTCACCACCCTCAAGCCTCCCATAGCTCTCTTATGTTGGTATTGCTTGTCTCTAAAGTCCTAAAGGGACCAGGATCAGTCCACTTACGACTTTGGCTTTTGCTTGCCTGTTTCAGGCCATTCTCGTTCGATCTTTAGTAAGATCTTCTTACTTTTGCCTAAACCTATGGATTTCTAAGCTTCGTCTTCGTCTCTATGATATTTTCTCAAAACCCTAATTTCTATCTCCGATCTTCTCAAATCTGAGATGAATCGAACCTATCTCACATGTTTCCTTGAAAGTTTCCTAGTTTTTCAAGTGATTTATTCGTTTTCCTAAAACTAGAGATTACTGAAAATCATCTTCTCCAAAAGTTTTCTGATTTTGAATGTTTAATCTTCTGTTCTTGTGTGCTTTTGACCTATTTATGTTGAGTTTGCCTAAACCCTAGTCGACTTATGCTGAAACTCTATTTTTTTCTTATGTTTTGCTTCGATTTTGGATTTTCCGTGTTACTTGTGGCATTGTTTCGCTTTTTTGCTTCGATTCTGAGTTTTTCAATGATACTAGTTGTATTGATTTACTCTGTATCTTTGACCTACACGGTTTTTCTTAGTCAAATTCATTGCTTTATGATTTTTACCCTAATTAATCTCTATTAGGGTTTCTAAGTCAATTTTCCGAATTAATTTCTATGTGTTTCTGAAATTTTACTTAGCTCATCCTCTATTTGAGGAAGTTGATATCTTTCTTCCCAGAAATAATTATTACTGTGAAATTTTGATTGACTGATTCACTCTGTTAAAGTTCATGTGCATAATTCTCATTTGTTTCCTTATTTAAGACCTTACTGATTCATCCCTGCCTTATTTAATTGCATGTATAACTGCGGATTCTTAGTGATTCCTTTACAGGGTATGATTGGGATTCTTTCCTTATTTAGACCCATGTTATTACTGTTTGATCAATTTCTCTTAATTAAAGGGGTCTATTCTGACTCCCTTATTTGGTTTGATTTGAGCTTCTTGCCTTAATTGAATCCCTGATTTTTACCGTTTCGTCAATTGCCCTTAATTAAAGGAGTCTATTACGAACTCCTATTGTGATTGAATTATGTGACTTCCTTAATTGTTGGCTTCTGATTTCTTTTTACCTTGTTTGTCCTACTCTTAAACTACTATATAAACTCCTTTTTTTCACCTCTATACAGACGAACACATTAGTTCAAAAAGCTATATTACACTTAAAAGTCTCTCTTTGTTCTTATATGTTACTTGCAACTTTCACTGCTCTAGCCGGCTGTAAGCCAAGGCTAGTTATTATACAACTTCTGCTCTATACTCTGTGGTTTCTTTCCTTAACTGGTATGTCCTGATTAAATTTCAAAGTCCAAACTCTATGTGTTCTATTGCTTCTTTAGTCTTGTTCTTGCTTACTATCTTGTTGTTCGATATGTAACTTGCATGTCTAAATTACATTTCTTAATTACTGTTTCACCTGGCATGTCTGAATTTAGTTCTGTTAAACCTGTGATTAGTATGTCTAACCCTACCTACTACTTTATATAGCATGTTTCAATCTGTCAGCATGTTGAAACTATGGACACATGTGATGCTTGCCTAATCTATTCACTCATGTTCTTGCTTGATCTACTTTGCTAAGTTGTACAATGTTACAGTAACTTTGGCTATGTGTTCTAACTTGTACAGTGTAATTTGTTTCCACATGGTTGTTCTATGATCCATGCCCTATGTCTTTACTACTAGTTGTATGATTAACTTTTTAATCCTATAAAACTCTTGAAAAAGCTTCTGTGCACCCTGTTGTTATATGCTTCACTATACACACTGATGTGTTTTATATGTCCCCAAATCCCATCACCCCTGTATGAAGGACTGTGATTTGAATATGATGAATCTGTTTGTGCTGTGATTAGTCTATTGTTTGTTAATTGTCCTACTCTTGTCAACAAACTATTTTTGTTTACTAAACAACTCTCCTATTTTATAAAACTGTTTCAACTAAGTCTTTTCCAAACGCTGCCTTTCCTATTAAAATCTTTTCAAAACTATGTCAAGCACTCTCACTCTACTCTTAGGTCCTTAGGTTCTACCCCTCCAATGTATGAGTGCCTTGGGATTCCTATGAGATCCCTCTGAACTCTAGTGCACTGAGGTTGGCCCTTCCACACTGCATTTACTCAATTATGGTTATGAAATCTGGGTGTGAGCACTACCCGGGATCCCTTGAGGGCTTTAGGGAACTCTGACACACCCGGATATGAGAAAGGCTATGAAACATTTGAGCACTTGAGGTTCTGGGAATCTGGGCCTATTTTTCAGGCTCCCTATAGTTTAACTTCTTATTTTCCATTATCTATTTATGTAATTTACTCAGCTAGTCTGTAATAATTATTTCTAAACAGATATTGGGGATGGCTAGTGATAAGGGGAGGGTAGCTATATATGTTATCAATATCAATGGGGAGAAACCATGCCTTAGGTTTACATTTCCTGTATGTGCACTAGAATCCATGTTTAGGACCAGTACATTCTAAGCATGTCATGCATTAGATATCATGTTTTAGGTTTACTGCTTCAGCATCTCATTTGACCCTATTTATCACTTAGAAATCCTGCTTCTAGGCTAAATAATAGCATCATCATAAAAAATGTTGTTCCTGCACATCCTGAAATTATGTTGTAACTTCCTGTGTATTTAGAAATCATGCTTTAGGAATTCTGCAACCATTCTGCATCTTTATGTGCATAGTAGATACCATGCTTTAGGACCTCGCCTAGTCACACTTAGTTAAACTACTGATGCATGAAAAAGGACATAAGACGGTCTCAAATTTGATCATCTTGTTTTTTTAAATAAACTGGTGATAATCCCTGTATTTTGCAACACCTAGAACATCATGCTTTTAAGTAAAACAACTTCTGAACTTTTTTTTAACAATTCTGGTAATTATTATGCACAATCTCACGCCTAGGCAGCCTTAGTCAATCCTTCTCTTTAAAAACTGGAAGATTGTTGCTTTGTGTTTACTGCCTAAGGGTTAACAGGTTTTAAATTCAATAGGCAAACTGATTAGGTCATGCTTCTGTGTTAATAAAATTGAAGCTGCATATCTTCTGTGTTCTGATTTTCACTTAGACGTCATGTTTTAGGATCCCGCTTAATAGTACTGCCTTTGTTTGTGTTTGAGACGTGTTGCTTATGTGCATTATCTGTGGAGGTAAATTTGAGCCTCTTGTTGCTTTTTCCTACTTTATATGTTCAAATCCTATCTGTTCTTGCCTGTTGCCTAGTATTTTCTCCTTTCAACCTTAGGGGTCTTTCTAGAACTGCCTATAGGTAGAGGTCCTAAATTCCTCCAGGGCCATTAAGAAGGGACGGGTAATAGAACGTATAGAGATCGTTAAACAACACTCGCTTTAATAACCGCTAAGGGGTGGGGAAGGGTAGATATGGATATGATGATCGGTGCGCTAATGCAACGTGTAGCCCCTCTTCTGAGGAGTGATTACCGGGCATTGTACCGATGTGATCCTATAGGATAAACAACCTAGGACCCCATATCCCTTACATATGTGTTTAGATCATAACTCTTTCAAACCTTGTATATGTATTTTTAGACTTTAAATCTTTTTTTTAAACTTCAGCACATATGTGTTCTTAGACTGCGAATCTTCCCAAAATCTTTGTTTGTTTACCTATATGTTTTGTTTGCTTATGTGCTACCTGTTTTTAAAATTCACAAAGCTTGTTTGAACGGGAACCATAGTTGTGGACTTTAAGGGGTTCCTAACACCTTCCCCTTGATTTCAAGCCCTTACCCTATCTCTGATTATCTAATCTGTGTTTATAAATGACCCTTAATAAGTTCCCTAACACACCTTAAAACCGTTAGGTGGCGACTCTTCAATTCCTTATCCCTTTCCCAAAAGGAAACGAGTTGTCCCAATAATGTCGAACACCCTGACCGACCCGAAAGGGGAGGAAAGAGGGGGGGGCGCGACAACATGGCGACTATGCTGGGGATTTATCTAGGATTTTACCATTTCAAACTGCTTTGTGAACTTGTCTTTACTTTGTTAATACTTGCGACCTTTCCCTTCCCCCCTTTGTGTTCCATTAATTGATTATATCTTTCAAGTATTTATTCCTCTTAGAATGAAAACTGACATGTTTCTTTTGGTTTTTCTTCGTAACTGCTTTTTCAATTATAACTATTGTATTTACCACTTTCATAACATGCAAATACATGACAACATGCTTTTATTGCTCATTTATTGTTGCACAATCATGCTCAACATCATATTCCACTCGTGCCTATTCAAATCCTATAGCAACACTTGATGAGTGTATGCGCCCTTCCATTTTATACCACCCCTAAATTCGGAAAGGCTTATTTGTGGTAACACTAGTCGATCAGCGGTGCAGTCGACGGTTCCGTGCCTTTCCCCCTCAAGTTGCCCGCTTGAGGGTACCAGTCTAAAACCCCATAAAAACCTTACTCTGTTATATTGTGCATGCATCATGGTCAAACCTAGCCGGGTTAGCGTGTCGTCTGCACAATAACCCTTTAAGACAGCCTTATCCAAAGTTTATCGGGTTTTTCATAATCCCAACGGACGCAGTCATGTTCTGTGCATTTATTTGGAGAACTAAATGCTTACATGCTAATCATAAGTGTATAAATAGTCGAGTCTGGCGGGGGTAAGGGTCTAACCTATCTATTTTGCAGAAAATGAGGCATGAAGTCCCCAGGTTCGGCATGGTCCAAAGAATACCACCATTATTGCTGGATTGGTGGGAAGACCTCTCACCCAGTGACAAAGACCATGTGAAGAGGGTCTCGTGAACTTTCCCTCTTTACTGGATATTCAACAAAACAACATGTTGATCAAAGAAGCCACTATGTTCTGGGACAGAGAAAGGTATGTGTTCCATTTTGGCAACATAGAAATGACCCCTCTCTTGGAGGAGATAGGGGGCTTTGCGTGTGTACCTTGGGACAGTCCAGGTTTGTTGGTACCGGAGAATTGTGCCGCTAGGGGGTTTCTAAAAATGATGAGTTTAAAGAAGAATGATGGTTTAGAGTGCTTGATAGATTCCTACATACCTTTTGATTATCTCTATGAATGATACGGCCATAGCAAATCCTATCGTATCTTCCACGACGAGTTCTCTATCACTTGGGTCAGATTCACCGTAGGGTTTTCTTGTTCGTCGTTTGCTTCCTGGGTTTGATGGTGTTTCTAAGCAAAGGATACCAGATTTACACTAGACTGGCTATGGTAGCCAAAACCTTAATGGAAGGGATCGAAGGGAAAACATATACCGAGCCTTGGACCACTGCCAGAAGGGGGCTAAACACTTTGAGGGTTGCAACCTGCTACTACAGGTTATGTTATTGGAGCATCTCCAGAGAGGCCAATATCGTCAGGAATTTCCACGAAGGGCGTGGAATGATCATATAGCCTTCCACCACCCTAAGAGGATGACCTACATCCCTGATAGGTTTGCTCAACCGGAAAATGCTACAGAATGGGTGCAGTTCTTTGATAATTTGACTGAGGACCAGGTTCAATGGATGTTCGAATGGTTCCCTACCAGCGAATTCATCATCCGATTGAGGGACCTCCGCACCTGGTGTTTATTGGTTTGGGAATATATCCCTATTTTCTCATCAGGGTCATGAGACAGGCGGGTAGAAAGCAAGTTATACCGCGAGTCTCCAAAATGAGTCATTACAGGGCATATTTTCAGGACGACGATATCCCGTACAAATGTGAAGCTCAGCATCTGTGGCATCTCAAGGTTATCGTAGAAAATGTCACCATCGAGCCCGATAGATACCATGCAGGGAATGTACGCTTCTACCTATCATGGTTGGAATACAGCATAGCAGGGATAATTGAGCCAAGCATCAGCAGAAACAGGGTTATAAACGAAGCGGCTGAGGCTCAGGTGAAATACAATGATCTGCGCAAAATACTTTGTGAGTCCGAGGCCGAGAATCTGGAGCAACACAAGACTAATATGGAACTGATCGATGAATGGAAAAAAAGGGCCATCAAATCTAGTGAAAGGTTGGAATATTTGGAGCAGGGTCTGATGGAGCTAGAAGCAAAGATAAGAAAAAGGGTCGCCGACTGTCAGAATGCTGAAGGAAACGAAGGAGGGCATCTAGCAAGGGTATACCTGCTGTTGAGCATGCACGACCTGGGGAACCTGATTGACAGAACCAAGAAGACCAAGCCTAGGGAAGGTCCTACGGGGACTAAGTAGTCTAGGTTTTCTTTTCATTTCTTTTACCAATGTAATAAGGCCAAGTGTCATTAGTGACTTTATTTCCTACTCATTATTTTAGTGTCGTTTTGGACTCGTCTATTTTACATTAATGAAATGAGGCATTTTGCATCTAAGTTCTCCAAAATCAACTTGTCTCTAGGCCTACCTCGGGCACAACGAGGCTCCCAAATTAGGAAACGATTTTATTCCCGCACTATGTGTTTAAATACTGCAATATTTTCTCATGATCTTCACTGAATTGGCTATTTTTTATTTTTGTTTTGTTTCTCTTTTGATTATTCCCTCCCCAAAGGTTGGTTCGTGCATTGTGGCATCATCATCATATCACACAAGATCCAGAGGTCCTCCACCTCCTCCTTCTCCTAGTCCACTTAAAGGAAAAGGCAAATGCAAAGGCAAAATGGAAGATTTGGGCAACATCAGACAGGAAAACACAATGCTAGTGGAACGAACAGAAGCTCTTGACAATCAAGGTAGTCAGGTTCAGAATGATGCTATGTCACAACTCGAGCAAAGGTTGTTAAAACTCCAAGGGGAGCTTGAGCATATCCGGAACTTAGCAAATTTATCCTTCTCACTCAGTGTCCCAGATCTAAATCCCATACCTCTTCTGAACACCCCAAACAAACAGAACCCTCCCACAACTCATCATCATACAACTCCACTGAAAAAACAAATTATCCCACCACGGCACCAGCACAACACTTTCCACGCTCCAATAAATACCTCACTAATTATCCCTGAACCACAAGACTCCACAAGTGACCACCTCTATGCTCAAACACCAGGTCATCAGAACAACCCCATATACGTGGAGACTCTGCCTCACTCCACCCAACACTTTGCTTACACACCTGAATCCAGTGAGAAGGATATGCTCATTAAGAAATTCGTCGAGGAACTCAAGAAGTTGACTAGCTGAGTTCAGGGCGTTGAAGGAAACAAGGGAGTCAAAGGGTTGAACTATGAAGATCTATACATACAACCCGATGTTGAACTACCGGAGGTTACAAACCTCCTAAGTTCGAAATGTTCGATGGTACAGGTGATCCCAGGGTCCATCTGAGGACCTATTGTGATAAATTGGTTGGAGTAGGAAGAGACGAGAAGATTCGCATAAAATTGTTCATGACGAGCCTCACATGAGATGTTTTATCTTGGTACACCATCCAAAACCCTAAGAAGTGGTCCGACTGGGTAAGTATGGCATCAGACTTCATGGACCGATTCAAATTTCAATACAGAGAATACACCAGACACGTTTTACATCCAGAACCTTAAAAACAAGCCCACCGAAAATTTTCATGAGTATGTTGCTCGCTGGAGATCTGAAGCAGCCAAGGTCAGGCCTGCCCTAGAGGAAGAACAAATGAACAAATTCTTCATCCGGGCACAAGACACGCAGTATTATGAGAGGTTAATGGTGATTGAAAATCACAAATTCTCTGACATCATCAAGTTGGGTGAGAGAATTGAAAAAGGTATCAAGAGTGCAATGGTCACAAACTTTGAGGCCCTACAGGCCACCAACAAAGCCTTGCAGTCTGGTGGTATATCCAAGAAGAAAGATGCAGGAACGGTGATGGTTGCACAGGGACCCAAATTCCCGTTGGTATACAAAACTTCCCCACTCACCTATCAAGCACCCCCTCCCACCTATCAGTCATCACCTCCATCAACATATCAGCCTCCTCTACCGCCTACATATCAACCTACTTCCCCCAGATATTTCCAACCAACTCCTATTTATCATACCTACAACTCTCAGCCATCTCACTTTCAATCACCCCCTGCTCGCCAAAATTTTCTGAGACCTCGACCCAACTTTGATCGCAGACCTCCTAAACAATACACTGCCATTGCTGAACCTATCGACCAGCTGTATGAAAGATTAAAAGCTGCTGGTTATGTCACTCTTATCCCTGTTGTAACCCCTGAAAATCCATCCCAATGGGTCAATCCAAACAAGACTTGTGCATACCATTCCGGCATGAAGGGGCATACAATTGATGAATGTAGCTCATTGAAGGATAAGATCCAGTCTATGATCAATAATAAGGTCGTCCAGGCAAAAGAAGTTGCTCCCAATGTTCGCAACAATCCACTTCCGGACCATAGGGGTGTCAACATGGTAGAGATAGAAGAAGATTGGGACCTAGAGGGGTCAATCGGATTAATCATAGAAGGTGATAACCCAAAGAAGCCGGAAGTCACTCTTAATCCCATCATAGTCCAGATTCATCCATCCGGAGACGTCGAGGTAACTGCGTCTCTCCCATTCAAGTTTGAAATGGCACCACCTGCAAACACATATTTGTCGTTCGAGGTTGAAGTTATGCCGTCTACTAAGGCACCCATTCCATTTGAAGTGAAAGTAGTTGAACCAATCACAGTGATAGTGTCAACCACGCCACCTTTCAATGACAAGGTCGTGCCTTGGGATTACACGGCTGAAGCAAGAAGGAAAAGTAAAGTCAAGATAGAAGAAGCTGGTGCTGCACAGGGGATGACAAGGACCGGCAGGGTCTACACACCTGAACACTTGGTAGATTCTAGCAAGAATGCTTCCAATAGGCCACCCGTCATTGAGACGGGCCCAGATGATCTTTGGAGGAAGGTTCAGGCTAGGGAATACTCAGTCATCGATCAGTTGAACAAAACTCCAGCCCAGATATCCATTCTGTCATTGCTGTAGAATTCAGAGACACACATGAATGCTTTGATGAAAGTGATGAATGAAGCATATGTGCCAAATAACATAACTAGTGGAGAAATGGCCAATATGGTAGGTCAAGTACTGGAGAGTCACAAGATCACTTTCCATGAGGACGATTTGCCGCCTGAAGGGCTAAGTCATAACAAAGCATTATACATCACTGTGCAATATGAGGACTACTTCATCACTAGGATTCTGATCGACGGTAGATCTAGCCTCAACATATGTCCATTGACAACACTCAAGAAATTGGGCAAGGGACTGCACGAGATCAAAGAAGGATCTATGAATGTAAAGGCTTTCGATGATTCTCAGAGTTCTACCATCACTGAAATCAATCGTTGTCTGCAGATGGGACGTACATGGTTTGAAATTGAATTTCAGGTAATAGACGTATTGGCATCCTATAATATTTTGTTGGGACGTCCATGGATACATGCCGCTGGGGCTGTAGCATCAACATTACATCAGGTGGTAAAATTTGAATGGAACCACCAGGAAGTGATCATCCATGGAGACGGAAGCAACCCTATCTATGGTCGCCAGACCATCCCAGTGATTGAAGGTAGAAGAAGGTTGGGTGAAGAAACCTTCCACCACATTGAACGGGTCAATGCAGTGGATAAATACAAATGGTGGGACAGCAAGATCGAAAGCATACTGAAATGGAGTGGATATGAGCCTGGTAGAGGACTCAGGAATAATCTTTAGGGGATTTCCAAACCAATACAGTTGAAGCACCATGGCACCACTTTTGGGCTGGGATACAAATACACTTGGCAGGAGTACGAAGACTGGTTGCCACCATGGCGCGGTCCCTACTATCCATTGGAACAGCCTATACCACATTTGGAGCAGACTTTCCGGCAAGCTGATATCATATGGGGGTCAGAAGAAGAAGAAACTCTAGCATCTTTGAAGGATCTATTCTTGGAAGATGGTGACGTGGACTGTTGTGTTATTATTGAGGAGGAGGAGAAGGAAGGCCCTACCATCCAAGTTGTGAGTAAGGATCATTCCTCAAAAATTGGTCTGTCAGACCATCCAGGGCCCGGCGAGTCCTGGGGTAGCAAGGCTGAATAAGCATTATTTATTTCATTTCGCTAATGATTTTCTTTTACGCATTTCCATTTTTTTTTTTATTTTACAATAAAATCTCCAATGTTCCAAAACATTCAAAAATCACTTTTATGTTTCAACGAATCTTTATTCATTTATTATCATTTTCTCTCATTATTTTATCTTACAGTATTACTATTTCTTGTCTTGATGAACCAATGATTGTGACATGCAATGAGACAACGAAACAAAAGGATAGTGATTCAGAGGAAGAAGATACCATACCCGATGAAATTATCAGAGAAGTTAAGGATTTTGAAAATAGACCTAAGTCCAATCTGGACGAAATCGAGATAGTCAACCTGGGAGATTCAGAAACTGTCAAGGAAACTCGCATCAGCATTCATCTATCGCCATCAGAGAAAGTGGAATACACAAAATTCTTGAAAGAATATGAAGACATATTTGCATGGTCGTACGATGACATAACTGGTCTTTGTACATCCATTGTGTCTCACACGTTACCGACCAATCCAATGTGCCCGTAGGTAAAGCAGAAGCTCAGAAAATTCAAGCCTGATATGAGACTGAAAATCTAAAAGGAAGTTACGAAGCAAATCAACGCCAAGGTTCTCAGGGTAGTTGAATATCCGACATGGTTAGCCAACATCGTGTCAGTACCCAAGAAATATGGAAAGGTCAGAGTTTGTGTCGACTATCGGGATCTCAATCGGTCTTGTCCGAAGGATGATTTTCCTCTCCTGAACATACACATCTTGATTGATAATTGTGCAAAGCATGAACTTCAATATTTTGTGGATTGTTTTGCTGGTTACCACCAGATTTGGATGGATGAAGAAGACGATGAGAAGACGACTTTTATCACGCCGTGGGGAGTCTACTATTATAAGATGATGTCGTTTGGCCTAAAGAATGTTGGGGCCACCTATATGAGAGCTATGACCACTATCTTCCATGATATGATACATAAGAAATTAAGGTGTATGTGGATGACATCATCATCAAGTCTAAAAGAACCACCGACCATACAGCAGATTTGAGAAAATTCTTTGACAAGCTGCGAAAGTACAACTTGAAATTAAACCCCGCGAAGTGTGCGTTCGGGGTTCCTGCTGGGAAATTGCTTGGGTTCATCGTCAGCCGTCGAGGAATAGAACTGGATCCATCAAAGATCAAATCCATCCAAGAATTTGCAACGCCAAAGAACAAGAAAGATGTGATGAGTTTCCTGGGACGCCTTAACTACATCATCCGATTCATAGCCCAGTCCACGGTTATATGTGAACCAATCTTCAAGATGCTGAAGAAAGATGATGCGATCGAATGGACCGATGATTGTCAGAAAGCTTTCGACAGAATCAAGTAATACTTGTCAACATCACCAGTCTTGGTCCCGCCAGAGCCAGGTAGACCTTTGCTACTCTACCTTGCGGTATTAGATGGAGCTTTTGGTTGCGTTCAGGGGCAGCACGACAAGACAGGAAGAAAGGAACATGCTAGTTATTATCTGAGTAAGAAGTTCACTCCACATGAGGCACGGTATTCTCTACTGGAACGTACCTATTGTGCTCTAACCTGGGTAGCCCAGAAGCTAAGGCATTACTTCTGTGCCTACACAACGTATCTCATATCAAGGATGGATCCCTTGAAATATATCTTTTAAAAGCCCATGCCCACTGGCAAACTGGCCAAATGGAAAATACTGTTGAGTGAGTTCGACATTGTCTATGTGACTCAAAAAGCGGTCAAGGGGCAAGCACCGACAGATCATCTTGCCAAGAACCCCGTGGGAGGAGAATACGAACCCTTGAAAACGTATTTTCCTGATGTAGAGGTGTCATTCATAGGGGAGGACATTGCAGAATCCTATGATGGGTAGAGAATGTTCTTCGATGGAGAAGCCAATTTCAAAGGAGTCGGCATTGGAGTTGTCTTGATATCGGGAAACAGGTCAACACTACCCGATATCTGCCAAACTCAGATTTCCCTGTACCAATAATATGGCAGAATATGAGGCCTGCATCTTAGGGCTCAATTTGGCCATTGTCATGAGTATCCAAGAGTTGCTAGTAAATGGTAACTCAGATATGCTAATATACCAAGTGGAAGGAGAATGGTCTACCAAGAATTCCAAGATATTGCCATATCTGCACCATGTGCAAGAATTAAGGAAAAGGTTCACAAAGACAGAATTTTGGCACGTTCCCCAGAGTTCAGAATGAGTTTGCCGATGCATTGGCCACTCTATCATCCATGATACAACACCCAGATAAGAACTTCATTGATCCAATTTCAGTGAAGATCCATAACCAGTCGGCATATTGTGCCCATGTTGAAGAAGAAGCAGACGAAAGACCATGGTTCCACGACATCAGGGAATACTTGTCAAAAAGAGAGTACCCAGAGCTTGCAAATCACACTCAGAAACGCACACTCCGGAGATTGTCCAATAATTTCTTTCTCAGCGGAGGAAACCTGTAAAGAAGAACTCCTGACTTGGAATTATTAAGATGTGTTGATGCAAAGGAAGCCTCCAGACTACTTGAAGAGATACATGCTGGAACCTGTGGCCCACACATGAATGGTTTTGTCTTAGAAAATAAAAAACTCAGAGCCGGTTACTTCTGGGTGACCATGGAAACAGACTGCATCAAATATGTCCGGAAATTCTATCAATGTCAGTTACATGTAGATATGATAAAGGTACCCCCAAATGAGCTCAATGCAACAAGGTCACCTTGGTTGTTCGTCGCCTGGGGAATGGACGTTATTGGACCAATCGAGCCCACAGCCTCAAATGGCCACAGGTTCATCCTAGTAGCTATTGATTACTTCACCAAATGGGTCGAAGAGGCATCATACAAAGAAGTGACTAAGAAAGTCGTGGCAGACTTTGTCCGCGATCGTATCATTTGTCGATTCGGGGTTCCGGAGTCAATCATCACTGACAACGGCTCCAATATCAATAGTGATCTGATGAAAGCTATGTGCGAGACTTTCAAAATCAAGCACAAGAATTCCACAGCCTATAAACCACATATGAATGGATATGTGGAAGCCGCCAACAAGAACATCAAAAAGATATTGAGAAAGATGATAGAAAAGCAGAAACAGTGGCATGAAAAATTATCATTCGCCTTACTGGGATACCGTACCACAATCCGCACATCAACTGGGGCAACTCCTTATTTACTGGTTTATGTTACGGAAGCTATTATTCCTACCGAAGTGGATATCCCTTCCTTAAGAATCATACAAGAAGCTGAGCTCAGCGACACAGAATGGATAAAAGGTCTCTACGAGCAGTTAGCCCTCATAGATGGGAAAAGGATGAATGCAATATGTCATGTTCAACTTTATCAGAATAGAATGTCAAGAGCCTTCAACAAGAGAATCAAGCCAATACAGTTCACACCGGGGCAACTGGTGTTAAAGAAGAATTTTCCACATCAAGACGAAGCCAAAGGAAAACTTTCTCCCAACTGGCAAGGTGTGTATATGGTTCACCGAGTATTGACAGGAGGAGCTCTCATACTTGCAAAAATGGACGGAGAAATTTAGTCAAAGCCAATCAATTCAGATGCAGTCAAACAATATTATGTGTAACTTTCTATGCTTTTTTTCAATAATGTAAATTGATTTACGCCTGACCTGATTCCCATTTAAGAGGGGATACATAGGCAGACCTATAAGGCTAATCTCTGCCTTCTATTGCATAAGGCTAATCTCGCCTTCATTTTGCATAAGGATAATCTATGCCTTCATCTTGCATGGGACTAAGTCTGTCCTGCATTCTACATGAGGCTAAGATCCGCCTCCAACTTGCTTTTCACCGAGACTAAGCGCTGTCTCTCAAGCATTATTTATGTCACTTCTCTTTCAGGCTAAGCTCTGTCCTCCATTTCCCAAAACTAAGCTCAGCCTTGTGGAAGTCATATTACTGCATTTCATGGGCTGAAATATCGCCAACCTGTCCAAAGGCATCATAGTCTAACGGCACCATCTTCATAGCTGGAAGACACCATGTCATGGCCTGAGGATCTCTCAAAATTTGCATATCATTATTCAAAGGCGTCATAGATTGGAGGCACCATCTTTATGGCCCGAGAACGTCATTTCATGGCCTGCGAATCTCATTAATAAACTCATGGCCTAGGACGTCATGGTCAAAGGACGTCGTCCTCAACCGTCCAAAGATAACTTTCATGGCCCGATGGGAATCTGCATCATGTTTAAATTTTAGCATAAATATATGCTCGTATTATCTCTATTTGTAGGTGACCCGGCAAGCAACTGCTATCCCAACAGGAGCGATCCCGCTCCAGTTCCCCTCAACGGTATCAAACCTGACCTCTCTCATGAACCATTCATTCACTTATCCCTAGATATTGCGTCCGTTCTTGCAATGATATCATCGGTATACTCCGCCGATGAATCCAGAACTACATGCAGCTTGATTCCTGTGAAACCAGGGATATGAACAGAGCCCAGAAGCCAGGGTGCGGCCTAAATCTCTCTAACCATTTCGCTCGGTCAAATTGGCCATCATATCTTTACCCCACAACTTTTCCATCCTTTCCGGGTAAAGAGGGGCAGCTGTTGATACCCAATTTTTTTCTAAAAAATATTTCAAAATGCATATATGTCTTCAAAATCATGCATTAGCATCAATTGGTATTTTTCCACAATCTTCTACATATCTTATTAATTTGCCCAGTATTTTTATTCCAATAAATAATTACAAAATTACATCACAAATGATTTTATACCACAGTAGGACGAACAGAGCAAGAGACTCCAAGAAAGCAAACTATATCATAGATACG
>ML325258.1:14211-44767 GCA_005239505.1 Nicotiana paniculata | reverse complement strand
CTTCAAGGAGCAATTTTGTGAAACTGTGGTACCAACTAACTTTGATATACTTAACTATGTGCCTAACATGGTTAATGAAGATCAAAATGAACAGCTTATGAGTATGCCTACTAAGCAGGAAGTTAAACTGGCAGTGTTTGGTTTGAATGGGGAGTCAGCTGGAGGTCCAGATGGATATACAGGAGCTTTCTTCCACTCTTGTTGGGATATAATTGAAGAAGATATATACAACATGGTTATGGCCTTTTTTTGTGGACAATAGTTGCCTAAATGTGTTACACACACAAACATTGTCATGTTGCCCAAGAAGAAGAAGGTTAATACATTTACAGATTTGAGACCAATCAGTCTGAGTAATTTTGTGAATAAGATCTTCTCAAGAGTAATCCACGACAGAATGGTGGGGATATTACCTAGTTTGATTTCAGAAGAACAAGCAGGATTTGTTAAAGGAAGGAGCATAGTAGAAAATGTGTTACTAACACAGGAAATCATAACAAATATAAGGCTTAGGACCAAGGCAGGCCTAAATGTAGTAATTAAATTTGATATGGCAAAGGCATATGATAGGCTTTCATGGTTGTTTCTCACTAAAATGTTGAGGAAGTTGGGATTTGAAGAAGGTTCATAGGTATGATTTTTGACTTGGTTGGGAATAATTGGTACTCTATCCTGGTGAATGGGCAAACAAGGTGATCCTCTGTCACCTGCATTGTTCATTTTGGCTGCTGAAGCATTATCTCGAGGATTGAACTCTTTACATCAACAACAGCAATTCTGTGGATTTGGTCTCCCTAAATGGAGTCCACAAATAAACCATATATCCTACGCAGATGACACCATTATCTTTTCCTCTTCTGATACAATTTCACTAAGACTAATTATGAGTGTCTTAAGTTCATATGAGGCAGCATCTGGGCAACTGGTGAACAAAGATAAGTCTGGAATATATATGCATCACTTGGTAGAGGATGAGTTGGTGCGAGAAGTGGAAGGAATTACTGGCATAGCACGACAAGATTTCCCATTTACATATCTAGGTTGTCCAATTTTCTACGCAAGGAGAAAAGCTGATTACTATCAAGGAATGATCACAAAAATAATGGGCAAACTTCAGTCATGGAAAGGAAAATTGTTGTCCATAGGAGGCAGAATGGTACTCATCAAGAGTGTTTTACAGAGCATGCCAACTCACTTATTATCTGCTGTGAATCCCCCTAGTAATGTGATCAATAAATTACATAAGATTTTTGCGCAGTTTTTCTGGAGCTGTAATATAGGAGGCACCTCAAGGCATTGGGCATCATGGGCAAACTTATGTATTCCAGTTGAAGAGGGAGGTATTGGCCTCAGGTCACTTCACGATGTGTCAAAGGCATTTTTTTGTAAACTTTGGTGGAACTTTCAAACAAAACCAAGTTTATGGAGCTCATTTATGAGTCAAAAATACTGCAAGAAACTAAATACAGTCATTGTGCCTTGGAAAATGGATCACATGTATGGAGGAAGATGATTGAATTCAGGGAAATTATAGAACATCAAATACTATGGAAGCCAAGAATGGGGTCTGCACTTTTTTGGTATGATAACTGGACGGGATTGGGAGCTCTTTATTTCCTAATACCTCAACAGTTTGGAGTGCATGAGGAGATACATAATGTGAGTGATTTGGTGGATAATTCTGCTTGGAATGGAGATAGATTAAACATAGTTATGCCAGATGAATTTGCATAGCACATCATATATAATGTCTCACCTCCAGTAATGCAAAATACACTAGACATGCCCATCTGGATGCTGGAAACAAGAGGTAATTTCAGTATCAAATCTGCATGGGAATATTTGAGAAGGAGAGACAATCCTAGCTTGGCATATAAAATTATGTGGGTAAAGGGATTTCCCTTCAAGATTTCTTTCTTTATATGGAAGGTTTGGAAAGCTAAATTGCCTCTGGATGATTTTATGAAAAGACTGGGATATTGTATGCCATCTAAATGTTGGTGCTGTGCTGAGCCCAAGGAAGAAACATTGGTGCACCTATTTTATACATCGAATGCTGCTAAAACAGTGTGGAAATACTTCACTCAAAGAGCTGGAATTTCAATAGAAAGGTTGACACTACACCAAACTATCACTAAATGCTGGACTGCTCAAGTTATTCCTAGAATCAAGCCAATAATGCAGGCCCTCCAAGCATGTATTTTGTGGGAATTGTGGAAGAGGAGAAACAGTTTGAAATATGGGGAGGTTGTCTCAGTCATTCGAGTAGTATATCAAGTATCTACAACTTTACAAGCACTGGAACAAGTAAGGAAACCAGGACTAAATGTTCCTCATAGATGGTCAGAATTGATCAATATGCTACAGAAGTACACGCCTAAACTTAAACATGAGAAAGTGATATGGAAATTACCTGAAGAAGGATGGATAAAGGTGAACTGTGATTGGGCAAGCTGAGGAAATCCAGGTAGAAGTGGCATTGGATTTTGTCTTAGGGATGATAGGGGTGATGTCAAGTATGCAGCAGGAAGAGAAATTGAGGAAGGTTCAAATAATGAAGTAGAGGCCAAGGCCATGGTTGAAGCATTGAGAGTGTGCAAGGTGATGAATTATTTGCAGATCTGTTTGCAAACAGATTCGATTCTACTAAAGAACATAATAGAAGGATTGTGGAAACCACCTTGGACTAATATAGACCAGATTGAGGAGATAATGAAATTTAAAGAGGAACACAACATCAAGGTTTCACACACATATAGAGAAGGAAATAGACTGGCTGATCATTTAGCAAATTATGCCCTGGATGTAGAAGACATTGAATGCTATGACTATTGGGAGCTAGATGCAATTGGTAGGAGGATAGTAAATGAGGACAAACACCAATGGCCATATCTCAGGATCAAGGTTGCAAGAAACTAAATGAAACAAAGGGAGGAAGTGAAAGGAAAAGGCTGCCTGGAAGATAGTGGTTATCATAATCAAGAGGAGAGTGTGGTGATCTATTTTGGAACCTTAGCTTGTCAAGTATCAGATGGATATGAACAAATCAGTAATGAGGAGTTCATGGTTGTCCATTTTTGCACTAACTTTGTTGTCTGTTTTGCGGGTACAATTTCAGTGCTATTGTCCTCTGAATTGCCAGAATTGGGGATAGCAGTGCCTAGCACTCATTCCACTGGAAGGACAATCAGGATAGGAAATAGCACCGAAGGAAGAAAGAAAAATCACCAGGAAATGATACTATACTTATACATGTCACTCACTACGACTTCCAAGGGTGGTATTAGCACTAGGTGCTCATTCCCTGGAAGAAGGAAAGGTGACATGCATAAGTATGAGGAAGCAAAGATGGAAGAAGGATACCTTATGTACTGCACAACAGTCGTGTTGGACTCAAAGCAAACACGGATATACAGTATAACACATAAGGTATCAGTTGGTGGAAGGATATTAATGCAAAACAAAGAGAATACACATGCCAAAGGAATCAAAAATAGTATAACTGGACTGTCCATATTCAGTATACTTTATTTGGTATTCCCTAAGGATAACTGGAAACAAAATGTGCAAGGTCTAAAACTGGGATGGTTATAAGGCTAACTATGGAAGATACACAAGCAATGGATACATTGTTCGACAGTGAAGCAAGTAGTTGATAGCCACAAAAGGGATCGAATTCAAACAGTTGATATGCAATGCAGATTAAAGTACTAGATTCTACTTGAAGCAATGATTATGAACTACACATGGATCGAGCAGCACAGTATGAGTGATTATCAAGGCAACAAAGTTTACACATTATCTTGGATAGTTCTTATACAAATTTTAGACAGTAGTGTTCATAGTATAAGTATTTCAGTGTTTAATATCAAGTTTGGGATGTTCAAGCCCAAAGTTGATAATAGGATTTATGTAATAGGCATAAATTATGATTTTTCACCTTGCAAGACGACATGATACTATGTTTTATTTTACTTTACATAAATAAAAACTAGCCCTAGGCACTGACTAGTGGATTACTTAAAAAAAAAAGTCATAACTATATTATTGGACCTATACCGAGTTCAAAAACAAAAATACGAACCTGATATCAATAAAGTCAAACATTGGTCAAATTTTCAAAGTCATTAAGCTTTTAAACTTTCAAATTTCAAAAAAGTGTGATAACTCGGCTAGGGACTTCCGAATTTGATTCCGTGCATACTTCTAAGTCACAAATCACGATACGGACACAACGGGGTCGTAAAAATACGAATCCGAGTTCGTTTTCCCAAAACGTTGACCGAAGTCAACTCAAATGGATTTTAAGACAAAAAATTCATATTTTTCGTACTTATAAATAAAAGTTTTCTGGGAAAAGCATACGTACTACGCACGTAAATTGAGGAGGGATAATATGAGGTATTTAAGACTTTAAAGCACAGAATTAGGTTCTAAAACATAAGATGACCTATCAGGTCATCACATTTTCCACCTCTAGACTAACCGTTCGTCTTCGAGCGGACGTAGAAAAGTCTCTAGGCTAGTGAAAAGATGTGGATATCTACTCCGCATGTCTGAATCGGACTCCCAAATAGCTGCCTCGAGGTGTTGACCCCTCTACTGCACTCGAATTGAAGCATAACTCTTTGACCTCAACTGATGAACCTGTCGGGCTAGAATAGCCACCGGCTCCTTCTCATAAATCAAATTCTTGTCCAACTGGACCGAGATAAAATCCAACACATGGAATAGATCCCCGTGATACTTCTGGAGCATGGACACATGGAAAATCAGATGAACATCTGATAAACTAGGTGGAAATACGAGTCTGTAAGACACCTCATTCACTTTCTCCAGAATCTCAAAGGGCCAAATGTAGTTAAGGCTCAAATTGCCCTTGTTTCCGAACATCATCACACCTTTCATGAGTGAAACTCGAAGCAATACTCTCTCTCCGACCGTGAATGCAACATCACCAACTCTACGGTCAGCATAACTCTTTTGCTTGGATTGATCTGTGCGAAGTCAATCCTGAATAATCTTAACCTTATCCAAGGCATCCTGTACCAAATTTGTACCTAGCAACCGAGCCTCCCCCGGCTAGAACCATCCAACTAGCGATCGGCATCGCCTACCGTATAATGCCTCATAGGGAGCCATCTGAATGCTTGACTGGTAGCTGTTATTGTAGGCAAACACCACAAGTTTCAAGAACTGAACCCACGATCCTCTGAAGTGTATTACACATGCGTGGAGCATATCCTCCAATATCTTAATAGTTCGCTTGGACTGTCCGTCCGTCTGAGGATGAAATGTTATGCTGAACTCAACCTGCATACCCAACTCACATCGTACTGCTCTTCAAAAGTGCAAGGTGAACTGCGTACCTCGATTAGAAATAATATGCACACCGTGAAGACATATGATCTCGCGGATGTAGATCTCAGCTAGCCGCTCTAAAAAATAGGTAATTGCCACATGAATGAAATGAGATGACTTGGTCAGCATGTACACAATAACCCATACCACGTCGAACTTCCTTTGAGTCCATGGGAGTCCAACAAAGAAATACATAGTGATACGCTCCCACTTCCACTCATGAATCTCTATCTTATGAAGTAAGCAACCAGGTCTTCAATGCTCATACTTTACTTGTTGACAATTTATACATCGAGCTACATAAGCAAATATATCCTTCTTCATCCTCCTCCACCAATAATACTTCCGCAAGTCTTGATACATCTTGGCGGCACCCAAATGAATAGAATACCGGGAACTGTGGGCCTTCTCAAGAATAAACTAACGAAGTCCATCTACATTTGGAACACAAATACGACCATCCATCCTCAAAACTCGGTAATCTCAAACAGTAATCTGCTTGGCACCACCATTCTGCATGTGTCTCTAAGGACAAGGAAATGAGGGTCGTCATACTGTCGCTCCCTGATACGCTCAAACAAGGAAGACCGAGCGACTGTACAATCTAGGACACGACTGGGCTCTGAAAAATCAAACCTCACAATCTGATTGGCCAAAGTCTGGACATGTGATGCAAGTGGTCTCTCACTGACTGGAATGTACGGAAGGCTGCACATACTCGCCGCCTTTCTACTCAAGGAATTAGCCACTATATTGGCCTTCCCGGGATGGTATAAAATGGTGATATCATAGTCTTTCAATAGCTTCAAACACCTCTTCTGCCTCAATTTGAGATCCTTTTGCTTGAACAAATACTGAAGGATCCGATGATCCGTGAAAACCTGACACGACCCACCGTAAAGATAGTGCCTAAAATCTTCAACGCATGAACAATGGTTGCCAACTCTAAGTCATGGACATGGTAATTCTACTCATGGACCTTCAACTGCCGCGACACATATGCAATCACCATGTCATCCTACATCAATACTACACCGAGCCCAACATGGGAGCAGAAGAATAACATGATGGGCAAGATCCATAAAACTGGTCTCGTATTAAGTAACAGACATTCTGCCCTGCTAGAGACGCTCGAAATATCGACGATACTCCTCTCTCAATGTGATAGGGATGAAATTCTCTAGGAAAAGTTGAGAAAACTAGTTCCAAATAAGAGCAGGTGACCCAGCTACCTCGTCAGCACATAATCCCTCCACCATTTCATGGCGGAACCGGTCACTTGAAATGCAAAAAAATTGACCCCATTGGTCTCCACTATACTCGTGTTTGTAGCACCTGATGGCAGCTGTCAAGATAATCTTGGTGGTCCTCTAAAGGTGCACCAGTGAAGTGAACAGGAAAGAACTTAGTAAACCTGTCCAATCTCCGTAAATCTTCAAAAGACATGGCGGGTCCACCATCGGCCTATGCGGAAATAATTGAATGAACTACCCCAACTAGCAGGGCTACTAGAGTCTGATACTGGGGAGCCATCTGCTCCAGAGTTTGAGTGGCGGGAGTCTGCGCTCCTCCCCAGCCTGAGAGACGGCTAGTGCCATAGGAAATGTAGCGGCCTAGGCCACACTGTCCATAAAGACCACCAAATGAACTAGAGCGTCCTGAAGCACTAGGGTGGCGATAAACCCCTCCGGGACTTGAGCTGGTCCAACAGGAACAGTCTGTGTTGGAACCTCCTCATCAAACTACACCCGAGGCTCCACTTCTGGTGCTGCTTCTCAAGCTCTAGATTAAGCTCTGCCTCTACCTCGGCCTCTGGCACGGCCTTGGCCTCGACCTATGCCCCTCGTATGAGCTGCGACTAGGAGCTCAGAGTGCTGTCCAGGTGAAGACGTAGCACGTCTTCTAGCCATTTGTGGAAGAACAAGAATATAAGAGTTCAATTAGCAATGAGAAAACAAAATCGCACGATAGTGCCTAAACTTCATAGCCTCTGGAAGATAAGTATAGACGTCTCTGTACCGATCCTCCAGTATCTACTAAGCATGCCCATGAATCGGAAAACCTAGGAAACCTACTTCTCTGATACCAACTTGTCACAACCCGGAATTCCCACCTTCGGGAACGTAATGATGCCTAGCATTTCACTTGCTAGGCAAGCCGGCCTTAGAGAATCGTTAAGCCATTTGTTATTCAATTTCAATAAATAAAGTCAATTACAACAAAATGAAATAAAACCGAGTGCGGAATAATATAATTGGCCATAATATTTACTACAATTTTTATCTAGAGTCACAATTCACGAGCTTAGAGGATTTTCTACAAACACAATCTAAAGAGAGACAACTTTTTGAACGAAAAGAGACACTAAAAATAGGGGAAAATAAAATGGGACTTTAAGATCTGCGGACTCCATCAGATCTACCTCGGGTCTCCAATAAGTCCGAGGTGCTATGCCTCACAATCAGTTGGGACCAATGTCGAGCACCCTTTTTTTGCCTCCTCAGCGGAGGACCGTGTTCATGACATTAGTTGGGATAACTCTTTCCTTTCGGGAAAGGGGTTTGCATATTTTGGAGAGTCGCCACCTAACGATTTTAACGGTGTGTTAGGGAACCTAAGGGGTTCAATTACAACTACGTTGCTAAGCACAAATTTCGGTAAGGGCTTGAAATTATCCTAAGGGGAAGGTGTTACGGCACCCCTCAGTATCCACAAGTGTGGTTCCCAGCCAAATTGTTTCGTGAATTTGCACAAATAGCAACTTACAAGTAAAGGCTCAAATAAGAGGAGATTTAAGTCTTATGCATACATGTGTTTAGAAAAACAGTAGTGGTAGTTACGAACTATCGTATACAAGTGTCCTAGGTTTATAATAATTTGGGTCACATCAATGCAATACCCGGTAATCACTCCTCGAAGAGGGGCTACACGTGGTATTAGCGTACTGGTCATCATATCCATATTCTACCCTTCCCACCCCGTAAAGGTGACTAAAGCACGTGTTGGTCACGGATTCTATTGTGTGCTATTACCCGTCCCATCCTATCAGTCCTGGAGGAGGTTAGGACTGCTATCCTAAAAGGTAGGTACTAAGCAGACCCTCAAGTTTAAAAGGGTAAGATTCTAAGGAAACAAGCAAGGAATATATAGGACCGCAGTCAGTGGGAAACACATAGGAGCATATAGGAGGCTCATATTTTTCCTCCGCAGATAATGCATATAATTAGCACGACTCAAACACATATAAAGGCTGTGTTGTTAATTATGATCCTAATACATGGTATCTAGGTGAATTTAGAGGATAAACAGATAGGCAGACTTGTTTTATAACGCAAGGAAAAGATGTTCTTAATCAATTTGCCTACTGATTTAAAAGGAATACCTATTAGTGTTAAGCAGCACACATAGGAGAGACAGATTTCTAAATTTTGGAAAAACTAGTCACCTAAGGCTTGCCTAGGCGGGGATAGTGTATATTAACAGAATTATTAAAGGAATTGTTGCAAGTTATTACCTAAACATGTTGTTCTAGGTTTTTCAGAACACAGATGCATTACGAGTTATTTTTTAGGGAAAACTGAGTGGGTTGTTATACTTTTTATACCTTAGTAATTAGATTAAATACAGTTGAGATATTAGGGCCCTACAACATGATATTTAATGCACAGATAGGGATGTAGAATGATGCGTATGGAGAATTCTAAGCACGATTTCTAAATCCGGATGTGTCATATTTCCCTAAGGACCTCAAGGGCTCCCGGGCAATGCTCACACCCAGACATAGCCAAAAGAATAAAACATGTGCAGTGTCGAAGTGCCAGCCTTGTGTGTCAGAGTTCAGAGGGTACTCAAAGGGTTCCCAAAGTAGTGCTCACATGAAAGGGGCTGAACTTAAACTTCTAAGAGTGTGTGTGAGAGTGCTTTTATTTAAAAGGGTTTAAGTAAGGAACAATGTTGAGAAAGAGTGAGTAAGAAAACAGTTTTGAAGAAGGAAATGGGAGCTTAAAATCACAGAAGGATCAAGGGTAGTCCAACAATCACAAACATGGTAATGGGATTAGGGACAAATACAGAGCATGTAAGGGCATACATACAGCAGGCAGATAAGCACACAAACATGCAATCAAGAACTTCTAAGGGTCTAGAAGATCAGGGGGTACAGTGTTAGGTCAGATTAACACCTAAGGCCATGGTTAAACTAACGTGTGAGTCATATGCATGGAAGAGGTAGGTGCTAAGTGTACAAAAACATGTTGTTCATAAACAAATAAAGCCTAATTTAAACATGAAGAGGGGAGTTCAGGATCCTAGATATATGCTGAAGAATAAGTAAGCAAGTTAGAAGCATACTGAATCACAACAGTAAAGGAAACACGTTGGTTTGAAGACTGAAATATAAATTAGAACATAACAGTGAAGTGAAGAAAGCAATAACACAAACAGGAAAGTAGGAGAATGCACAATAGCTCGCCTTGGCTTGCAGCCGGCTAACCCAGAGTAGTAGTAATTAGCAAAGAAGAGAGGCAGAAAGTCTTTTAACTTGTGAGAGAGATTTTTTGAACAGATTAGTTCGTGTCTGTGTGTGTTGTGTGAATAGAGTATATATACTTTTGAAAACTTGATAAAAGATAAGGAAAGAACAAGGATTAACCAGTGATTGTGGGACTGAATATCAATAAGTACCCAATTAATACAAGTATCCCTATAATCAAGGGAGTAATTCACATGGTCAGTATTAAATAAGGAAAGAACCATATATAACTTAGAGGAATATAAGAACAGTGTAAGTGTAATAGGAAATTAGGAATCCCTTAATTGAAGGGGTTAAACTCAAACGACTAGTAGGTAAGAATAATAATTATGGATAGTTCTTATGCTTGTAACATGTAAGGAAACAGTTTCACCCTTAATTCAAACATACAATTGAGGCTAGGTTCAGAAAATATCACTTAAGGAAATAGCAATCAATTAACAGTTAATCAATTATGTAACAAGGTAAGAAAACAAAGTTGGAAATAAGAACATCTCATAAGAAATCAGGGATTCGAAATCGACGCTAATTAAGGGATGGCCTCATGTATCTATGGAAACATGCAGAATCAACAGAGGATATCGTATGAAAAATCAGTACAGTACTACTCATAATCATTCAGGGATTCAAGACAGTAGTGATTCAAGCAGGGTGAACACGCAAGAAGCAGCAGAATCAAAGACCCAATAGCACAGTGAAGCAACAATCACAAATAAACCGGGGTTTCTCATAGGAAACAGACACACATACGAATCGAAGGAAAAGACATGCTCTGCACAGTGTTAAAACTCAATAAATATGATTAAAAGTGATAAACGTTTAAGCATATGAGAAAAATCACTTCAACTTCAAGAAATCGTTTGAAGAAAAGGTCTCAGAAACCGTAAGTGAAAAACTTGTTAAAACCACAGTTTTCGGTGAGGGAACTAGCCGGAGAAGACGAACAAACTCCATTGGAGGTGGAGAGATAAGGGAAGGTTCTAGAGAGAACCAGAGAGAGATAGAGAGAGAATGAGAGATTGGCAAATGAGGGGTCAGAGGGTAGGGGGGGGAGTAGGTCTAGGTTTAATTATGGTAGGAGGGATCTGGACCATTGATCTAATTTAATCAACGACTCAGATAGATCCGGGGTTGGGCCGGGTATGGAATTGATTTGGGTTGGGTATGGAATTGGGCTGTTTAAAATCTGATGGGTTGGGTTAGAATTAGGCTAGAATTTAAATATATGTGGCTAATTGTTAAATACCTATTAAAAATAGATAAATAATTAAATAAAAATATCTAGTAATCATATAAAATGAAATTGATGCTAGATAAGTGAAGTTAAGGAAATTAATGAGTATGAAAAAAATATAAAATGAAATAATTATTGATTTAAATGGTATAAAGTGTACAATTAGGCCATAGTTGCAAAGTTATTGTAATAATGGTCAAATAATGCCAAATTAGATAATTTGTGAAATAATTAAATCCTAGTAGGATTGAAAATGATATATTGACTGGGAAATATTTTGAAATTCTTTGTAATACAATTTATGAATAATTATTGAATATAAAAAATGTTGAATAAATTTGAAAAGGATTTAATAAAAATATGAAAAATCTCGGAAAAATACCAGTTACTATAAAGAGCGGTTTTGAAGGTATATATAAAAATTTTAAAATAATTTGAGAAAAAAATGGGTATCAACAGTTGCCCCTTTTTACCCGGGAAGGATGGAAGAGTTGTTGGGTAAAGATATGATGGCCAATTTTGACTGAGTAGAAATAGCTTGAATGGTTCAGGACGCACCCTGGTTCCTGAGCTGCCTACATATCCCTGGTCTTACAAGAATCAGGTCGTATGTAGTTCCGGGGTCATCGGTGAAGCATACAGATGATGTTTTACAAGAACGGACGCCAAGTACAGGGTTAGATGAGCAAACGGCTTACAGGATGGTTAGGAGATTTGGAGCGGAACCGCTTCAGCCTGGATGCTTGTTGCTTGCCGGATTACCTGCAATTAAACAATACACACGTATATTGTGCGTGATTTAAACATGATGCAAATTCTTGTTGGACGATAAATGATGTCTTTGGACGGTTAAGGACGACGTCTTTAGCCCATGATGTCCTGAGCCATGAATTGCTTTGATGAGGGATTCGCAGGCCATGAAATGATGTTCTCGGGCAATGGGGATGGTGCCTCCGAACCATAACGCCTTTGAATAAAGATATGCAAAATTATAAAAGAGATACTCAGGCGATGACATGGTGTTCTCGGGCTATGAAGATGGTGCCTCCGAACAATGATGCCTCTGGATAGGTTGGCGATATTTTAGCCCATGAAGATGCAATAGCATGATGCTGGAAAGATAGATCTCAGTCTTGCGAATTAAAAAGGGCAGAGGTTAGCCCGAAAGGAAGAAAATAATAGAAACAGGTGCTTGAGACAACGGTTAGTCTCGAAAGGTAAATTGGAGGCAGAGCTTAGCCTCGGAAGGCAGAGTGGTAGCCTTATGCAAAGATGCAAATGCAGATGGAGACAACGTTTAGTCTCGGAAGGCAGAATAGTAGCCTTATGCAATGTAGATGGAGGTAGAGTTTAACCTCGGAAGGCATAATGGTAGCCTTATGCAATATGCGGATGTAGATAGAGACATTGTTTAGTCTCGGAACGCATAAGGGTAGCCTTATGCAATATACGAATGCAGATGGAGACATTATTTAGTCTCGGAAGGCATAAAGGTAGCCTTATGCAATATGCGGATACAGATGGAGACAACGTTTAGTCTCGGAAGACAGAAAGGTAGCCTTATGCAATATGCGGATGCAGATAGAGACAATGTTTAGTCTCGGAAGATAGAAAAGTAGCCTTATGCAATATGAGGATGCAGATGGAGACCGCGTTTAGTCTCGAAAGACAGAAATGTAACCTTATGCAATATTTAATGAAGGACAACAAAAATTCTTAGCTGATGTTAAATTGTGGTAGAGCATTGTGATAATGAAGCATCGTTTGTGCTGATAACAAATGTTGGCGTGTGCGATGAGTTTGAGGAATAATGTCTGTCCTTTGAGCGGATAATATGTTTTGGGGATTTTGCAATTTGTGCATGCATCCAAAGAAAAATCGTGAGTTTTGTAAAGGGGGAAGGTTAGTTCGCATTCCTACCGTCTCCGCTTGGCTTGCTTGCTTGATCATGATGATACTGTCTGTGTCATTGGGGTAGCGTTCGCTAAACAAGTTGTTTCAAAAAATAAATATGCATGATTTTTATAAAAGTGTAATATATAATCTATAATAGTTTTAGATGAACCGACGACGTGACACGGTTCGATACATTGCGACCCCTTCTGCTGCGGAATTTTAAAGGTCCTCCTAAAAATTTTGCCCCAGTTTGCTGGGTGGATGTCTCTTACTGCTGCTCCCGCCGTGACTGGCTGAACTTGCTTCGAAATTTTGGGGGTCCTCCTCAAAATTCTGCCCCAGTTTCCAATAACGGGGAAAAATATATTTTTATTGAATTGTGACCGAACCCATAGGGCTGCCTATGTATCCCCTCTTAAACGGGAATCAGGTCAGGCATAGTTCAAATTATATCATTGAGAAAGCATAAAGATTACACATAGTAGCTCTTGACTGCATCTGAATTTATTGGCTTGGGCCAGACTTCTCCGTCCATTTATGCGAGTATAAGTGCTCCTCCTGTCAGCAATCTATGAACCATGTACGGATTTTGCAAGTTAGGAGAGAACATCCCCTTGGCTTCATCTTGATACGGAAAGATTTTCTTTAACACCAGCTGCCCTGGTGTGAATCGTCTCGGCTTGAATTTCTTGTTGAAGGCTCTGGCCCTTCTGTTTTTATATAGTTGACCATGACACACTCTGTTCATTCTCTTCCCGTCTATGAGGGCTAGTTGCTCATAACGACTTCTTACCCACTCTGCATTGCTGAGCTCAGCTTCCTGTATAATTCTTAAAGATGGAATCTCCACTTCGGCAGGAATAATAGCCTCTGTACCATAAACTAGCATATAAGGAGTTGTCTCTGTTGATGTGCAGACAGTGGTGCGGTATCCCAGTAAGGCGAATGATAACTTTTCATGCCATTGCTTGTGCCTTTCTATCATCTTTCTTAGTATCTTAGTGATGTTTTTGTTATAGGCCTCTATGGCTCCATTCATCTCAGGTCTGTATGTTGTTGAATTCTTGTGTTTGATATCAAAAGTTTCACACATAGCTTTCATCAAGTCACTGTTGAGATTAGAACCATTGTCGGGTACTCCGCTACCCGGAGAACTTTGGTGTTGTTCTGCTTGGTAACTTTTTCTTTGATTTTCAAACTCATGTTGGGTTTGAATTTTCTGAGATTTTGTTTCACTGGTGGACACATTGGATTGGTTGGCAGTTTGTGAGCCACAATAGACGTACTTAGACAAGTCATGTCATCATACAACCATGCAAATACGTCATCATACTCTCTTAGAAACTCTGTGTATTCTTTCTTTTCTGATGGTGACTAATGAATGTTGATACGAGTCTCCTTGACGTTTTCTGAATCTCCCAGGTTGATAACTTTGGTCTCATCCAGGTTGGACTTAGGTCTGTTCTCAAAGTTCTCTACTTCTTTGACAATCTCGTCGGGTATGCCGTCCTCTTCTGAATCAATGTCTGTTTGATGCGTTGCCTCATTGCATGTCACACTCATCGGTTCATCAAGACAAGTAATAGTAATGTTGTATAAATAAAGTAATGAGAGAAAACAATAGCAATAAATATCATATTCGTAAGAGAAATTTAGAAGACGCTTTGATAGATTGAATAACTATTTTAAACATTGAAGATCTTTATTGCAGAAATTGGAAAAATGCAGGAAAAGGAAAATCATTTAGTAAATAATCAGTAAATAATGTTTGTTTTAGCCTTGCTACCCCGGGGCTCGTCAGGCTTTAGTTGTCTTGATAGACAAATTCTTGAGATATGACCCCTTGATCACGGTCTGTATGGAAGGGCCTTCCTCCCCCTCTCGCTCGACGACAACACAACAATCCATATCATTATTCTCTAGGAACAAACTCCTCATTGTTGTATGTGCTTCTTCTTCATCTTAATTGTGGCTAGTGTCGGCCTCCTTGAGAGTCTGCTCAAGATGAGGTATCGGTTGTTCCAAAGGGTAATAGGGACCACGCCAAGGTGGCGACCAGTAGTTGAATACCTACCAAGTGTACTCATACCCCAGACCGAAACTGGTGCCATGTTCCTTGAGCTTTATGGGCTTCGTGATCCCTTGGAGGTTTTTACTGAGTCCTTTGCCTGGCTCATATCTTCTCCAGTTCAGTATGCTCTCGATCTTGCTATCCCACTATTTATCCTTATTGATAGCATTTATCCGTTCAATGTGGTGGTAAGTTCCTCCGCCTATCTTCCATTTCCCGTCAATCATTGTAATAGTTTGATAGCAATAATTGGGGTTGCTACTGTCACCATGAATAATCACCTCTTGGTGGTTCCACTCAAATTTTACCGCCTGGTGAAGTGTTGATGCTACGGCCCCGGCAACATGAATCCAGAGTCCCAACAACAGGTTGTAGGACGCCGGAACATCTATCACCTGGAAATTCACTTCGAACCAAGTTGATCCCATCTGTAGACACAGACTAATCTCCCCTATGGTGGACCTCTGAGAACCGTCGAAGGATTTCACAATGATCTCCCCATCCTTTATCTCATGTATCCCTTTACCCAATATTCCTGAATATTATCAACAGACAGATGTAAAGACTGGAACCTTCGTCGATCAAAATTCCTGTGATGAAATGATCCTCGCACTGCACGGTGATGTGCAGTGCTTTGTTGTGCCCCAATACTTCAGGTGGTAGCTCATCCTCATGAAAAGTTATTTTATGACTCTACAATACCTAGTCTACCATATTGGCCATTTCCCCACTAGTGATGTTGTTTGGCACGTATGCTTCGCTCAACACTTTCAACAAAGCATTTCTGTGTGTTTCAGATTTCTGCAGCAGAGAGAGGATGGATATTTGTGCTGGTTTCTTGTTCAGCTTGTCGATGACTGAATACTCCTTAGCCTGTAACTTTCTCCAAAGGTCATCGGGACCTGTTTTGATAAGGGGAGGCCGGTTGGTCGCCTGCTTGCTTGACTCAGCCAGATGCTCAGGGGTGTAGACCCTACTAGTTCTCGTCATACCCTATGCTGCGACAGCTTCCTCAAACCTGTCCTTTCTTTTTCTTCTTGCCTCGGCTGTGTAGTCCCAATGAATGACGTTTGAATAGAAGGGTGGCATGGTTGACATTGTCACCGGAATTGGTGCATCCATCTTAATTTCAAACGGAATGTGTGTTTGGGGTGGCAAGATTGCGACCTCGAACGAAGCTGGTGTATTTGCTGGAGATACAAGCTCAACTTCAATTGGCACTGGTGACTTTGTCGGTGGCGCTGCTTCAAACTCAAATGTTATAGATATATTCACTTCAGCGACCTCAGATGGCTGAATCTGGACTATGATCGTTTGAGAGTGACTGCGGATTTCTTTGGGTCATGGCCTTCTGCGATCAGCTTGATCGACCCCTCGAAATCCCAATCATCTTCTATTTCAATCATATGGATATCTCTACTCTTATGGTCTGGCAGAGAATTATCGCGGACGTTTGGACCGGGTATTTTGCCACAATAATCTTGTTGTGAATGAGAGCCTGTATTTTGTCCTTCAGAGAACGGCATTCTTCGATGGTGTGTCCCTTCAAGCCGGAACGGTATGCACAGGATTTGTTTGGGTTAACCCACTAAGAAGGATTCTCGGGGGTGCCAGCAGGGATAGGTGTAACATAACCAGCAGCTTTGAGTTTTTCATATAGTTGGTCAATGGGCTCGACTAGGGCGGTGTAATGCTTTGGAGGACGGCGATCAAAATTGGGACGAGGTCTAGGGAAGTTTTGGCGTGCAGGGGGTGATTGGTAATGAGATGGCTGGGAATTATAGGTGTGGTAGACAGGAGGGGATTGTGGATATTTGGGCGAAGCAGGTTGATATGTGGGTGGTGGAGCTTGGTAGGAAGGTGGCGGAGTTTGGTAATTTGGTTGTGGAGCCTGGTAATTTAGGTGAGGGTGCTTGGTAATTTGGTGTTGGATGATATATGGGTGGAGGTGTCGGATAGTTTTGGTACTTGTGCGGGGACTTGGTTCTTTGTCCAACCATCACGTCTCCCACATCTCTCTTCTTAGACACACCATCGGACTGTAGAGCCTTGTTAGTGGCTTGAAAGGCTTCAAAATTTGTGACCATACCGCTTTTAATACCTTCTTCAATCCGCTCACCCAATTTGAAGATGTCAGAGAACTTGTGGCCCTCAACCATCATTAACCGTTTATAATGTTGCGGGTCCTGAGCGCAGACAAAAAACTTGTTCATCTAATCTTCTTCTAGAGCAGGTCTGACTTTAGCGGCTTCGATCCTCCAGTGAGTAGCATACTCGTGGAAGGTTTCTTTAGGCTTCTTCTTCAAATTTTGAATGTAGAACACATCTGGTGCATTCCCTGTGTTGAATCTAAACCTGTCCATGAAATCAGACGCCATGCTTACCTAGTTTGACTATTTCTTGGGGTCTTCGCTAATGTACCAAGACAGTGCATCTCCCTTCAAACTCCTTATGAACAGCTTCATGTGGATTCTTTCATCCTTTCCCACGCCAACCTATTTTTTTCAATAGGTCTTCCGATAGACTCTCGGATCACCAGTACCATTAAAGATTTTGAACTTTGGAGGTTTGTACTCCTCGGGTAGTTCGACATCAGGTTGGATACAAAGGTCTTCATAATTCAACCCTTCAATCCCCTTGACCCCGTCAACACCCTGGACTCGGCTAGTAAGTTTCCTAAGCTCCTCGGCCAGGTTCCTAATAAGTAAATCCATTTCATCAGATTCGGATGCCAGTGGGATAGGCGGAGTGGAGTGGGTCATGGTTTCCAAATAGATGGGATTGTTATAGGTGTGGAAATGGTCTTTTGTGGGGTTTTGAGGTTCTGGGATGAGTAGCAGGGTATTATTTGTGGTGTGACATGTATCGTACTATGTCGGGAGAGTTTGGTTCTTTGGGGGAGTGGTGTGATGATGGGGTGCAGGATGATTTTGCTGTCTTGGGATATTTTGTGGAGGTACGGGGTTTTGAGCATTTGGAAGGTTGACGTCAGGGACGTAGAGCGAAAATGACAAGTTGGCCAGATTCCGGACTTGATCGAGTTCTTCTTCAAACTTCAGCAACTTTTGTTCAAGTGGCGACATGTTCTCATGCGGGACCTGAATACCTCGGCCATCAGTGGCCTCTACCCTTTCAATCACATTCTCCTTTCTGATGCCGCTGGACTCTTCCATCTTACTTTTGCATTTGTCTTTGCCCTTAGGAGGACTACGGGGAGGAGTAGGTGGAGGGCCCTTGGATCTGGTGCGATAGGCTGATGTTGCCAGAATGCACGAACGAACCTTTGGGGAGGGGAGCAAGAAAAAATAAAAACAAAAGGTAACCAAGTCAGTGAGGATTATGAAAAGAGCATTGTAGTATTTAAACACATAATGCGGAAATGAAAGCGTGTCCTAAGTTGGGGGCCTCTTTGTGCCCGAGGTAGGCCTAGAGACAAATTGATTTGGAGATCTTAAAATGCTAAATGCCTCATTTTATTGATAGTAAAATAGGACTTATTACATTGATAGAAAAATAAAAGACATTCCTATCTACTTGGTCCCAGAAGGACCTTCCCCATATTCGGCATTCCTGCTTTCTTCTAACTGCTTTCCCAGCTCTCGAAATCCCAGCAGTAGATAAGTTCTGGCTAAGTATCCCCCTGCAACTCCCTCAACCTTTTGACAATCTTCAACCCTTTTGATGAACTTTTCTTCCAAATCGATTATACCTCGTTCCAAATACCCCGGCCTCTTGTGAACATGCTGAAACAGTGGGCATGAGACCTAATAAACATGATTTCTATTGCACAAATACGAAATAAAGTCTAATAGCATGATTTCTAATGCATGCATTTCAACACATGGGCCTAAACATGATCTCTATTGCACAGATAGGAAATAAAGTCTAATAGCATGATTTATATCCCTTTCATAACTAATTTATGCGTAGCTACCCCTCCCTTTTCACTATCCATCCCCTGAGTTGTTCACATATTATTCCAGGCCAGGGATTTATGAATAACACAACAAAAGGAAAATAAAAATTTACTTTTATAGGGAGCCTTCAATCAGGCCCATATCATCCAAACCTCACTGCCTTATGGTATTGCATAGCCTTTCATAATCCCGATGTGTCAGAGTTCCCTAAGGACCTCAAGGGATCCCGGGCAGTGCTCACACCCAGACATAGCCAAAAGAATTAAACATGTGCAGTGTGAAAGTGTCAGCCTTGTGTGTCAGAGTTCAGAGGGTACTCAAAAGGTTTCTCAAAGCAGTGCTCACATGAAAGGGGCTGAACTTAAACTTCTAAGAGTGTGTGTGAGAGTGCTTGTTAAAAGGGTTTAAGTAAGGAACAATTTTGATAAGAAGTGAGTAAGAAAACGGGTTGAAGAAGGAAATGGGAGCTTAACATCACACAAGGACCAAGGATAGCCAAACAATCACAAATAGGGGAGTGGGATTGGGGACAAATACAGAGCATGTAAGGGCATACATACAGCAGGCAGATAAGCACACAGACATGCAATCAAGAACTTCTAAGGGTCTAGAAGATCAGGGGGGGTACAGTGCTAGGTAAGATTAACACCTAAGGCCATGGTTAAACTAGCGTGCCAGTCATAGGCATGTAAGAGGTAGGTGCTAAGTGTACAAAAACATGTTGTTCATAAACAAATAAATCCTAATTTAAACATGCAGAGGGGAGTTCAATATGCTAGATATATGCTGAAGAATAAGTAAGCAAGTTAGAAGCATACTGAATCACAACAATAAAGGAAACACGTTGGTTTGACGATTGAAATATAAATTAGAACATACTAGTGAAGTGAAGAAACCAATAACACAAACAGGAAAGTAGGAGCATGCACAATAGCTAGCCTTGGCTTGCAGTCGGCTAACCCAAACTAGTAGTAATTAGCATAGAAGAGAGAGCAGAATGTCTTTTACATTGTGAGAGAGATTTTTTGAACAGATTAGTTTGTGTCTTTGTGTGTTGTATGAATAGAGTATATATAGTTTTGAACACTTGATGAAAAATAAGGAAAGAACTAGGATTAACTAGTGATTGTGGGACTGAATATCACTCAGTAATTAACACAAGTATCCCTATAATCAAGGGAGTAATTCACACGGTCAGTATTAAATAAGGAAATAACCATATATAGCTTAGAGGAATATAAGAACAATGTATGTATAAAAGGCAATTTGGAATCCCTTAATTGAAGGGGTTAAACTTAAACGGCTAGTAGGTAAAAATAATAATTATGGAAAGTTCTTATGCTTGTAACATGTAAGGTAAAGGTTTCACCCTTAATTCAAACATACAATTAAGGTCAGGTTCAGAAAATATCACTTAAGGAAATATCAATGAATAACAACTAATCAAGTATGTAACAAGGTAATAAAACAAAGTTGGAAATAAGAACATCTCATAAGAAATCAGGGGTTCGAAATTGGTGCTAATTAAGGGATGACCTCATGTATCTAAGGAAACATGCAGAATCAACAGAGGCTATCGTATGAAAAATCAGTACACTACTACTCATAATCATTCAGGGATTCAAGAAAGTAGTGATTCAAACAGGATGAACACGCAGGAAGCAGCAAAATCAAAGACCCAATAGCATAGTGATGAAATAATCACAAAGAAACAGGGGTTGCTCATGGGAAACAGACACACATACGAATCGAAGAAATCGTTTGAAGAAAAGGTCTCAGAAACATAAATATATGAGAAAAATCACTTAAACTTCAAGAAATCGTTTGAAGAAAAGGTCTCAGAAACATAAATATATGAGAAAAATCACTTAAACTTCAAGAAATCGTTTGAAGAAAAGGTCTCAGAAACCCTAAGTGAAAAATTTGTTCAAAAAATGGAAAACCTTTAAGAAAAAATGTAATAATACTCGTAATAAACCCGGATCTAATGTAGATCTAAGAGGATAGGAAGGTTATTTGAAGAAAAAATGTAAAAAGCTTCATGATATACACAGATCTAAAGGAATCATGATAATACCATGGGTTAGGGTTTTAGAGAGTTGAAAAAACAAGAAAAAAACTTAGAGATGTCGCCATCATTAGTTGGAAAAGTCATGGCTCTTACTCAGATGTCCGGAGGATGCCGGAAGATGGCATGAGGGACCATAGGTAGGAGCTGAACCACTCCAGGCTCGCCTGAGGGCCTTAGGGTGCTATTAGACCGGTGTAGGGTGAAGCAATAACCAGGAGACAGTGAAAGACCACAGTTTTCGGTGAGGGAACTAGCCGGAGAAGACGAACAAACTCCATTGGAGGTGGAGATATAAGGAAAGGTTCTAGAGAGAACCAGAGAGAATGAGAGATTGGGAAATGAGGGGTCGGAGGAGGGTAGGTCTAGGTTTAATTATGGTAGGTGGGATCTGGGCCGTTGATCTAATTTGATCAACGGCTCAGATAGATCCGGGGTTGGGCCGGGTATGGAATTGATTTTGGATAGGTATGGAATTGGGTTGTTTAAAATCTGATGGGTTGGGTTAGAATTAGGCTAGAATTTAAATATACGTGGCTAATTGTTAAACACCCATTAAAAATAGATAAATAATTAAATAAAAATAGCTAGTAATCATATGAAATGAAATTGATGCTAGATTAGTGAAATTAAGGTAATTAATGACTATAAAAAAATATAAAATAAAATAATAATTGATTTAAATGGTATAAAGTGTACAATTAGGCAATAGTTGCAAAGTTATTGTAATTATGGTCAAATAATGCCAAATTGGCTAATTTTTGAAATAATTAAATCCTAATAGGATTAAAAATGATATATTGACTGGGAAATATTTTGAAATTTTTATAATACAATTATGAATAATTATTGAATATAAAAAATGGTGAATAATTTGGAAAAGGATTTAATAAAAATATAAAAAATATTGGAAAAATACCAGTTATTATAAAGAGCGGTTTTGAAGGTATATATACAAAATTTAAAAAAAAATTGAGAAAAATTTGGGTATCAACAACCAACGCCAAAATCTACACAAGAAGTGCAAAGTGTAGTATGAGTACAACCCACCCCATGTACTCTGTAAGTGTCGAGCCTAACCTTGACGAAGTAGTGACGAGTCTAAGGAGGGTCACTCTCACTACAACCCGTACGCATTATATAATAAAGACAGAAAAGAAAAATACAGAACGAAATAACGCAATCAATTGAAAGTAATAGCTACAACCTCAAGAAATAAGTCAGTGACATTCAAAATACCAATCCTTAGTGTTCAAATGAAAATACCGTAAAACTAACACAACTCAAAGAAATAGAAAGACCTAGGTTATTGCGGTCCGCAACTCGATACCACCCTACAACACATAATCCTCCCTCATTTCACTCTCAACATCAACAATAATAAATAATATGTATATATATATGTTGCGGCGCACAACCCGATCCCAGCATATCACAATATCAGTATCATAATTCACCCTTATTTCACCGAAACAATTCACCCTTATTCCACCTGTTGCGGCTTGCAACCCTATCCCACCGTACAATACAGATCCACCTTTATTCCACTATATGAATCCACCCTTATTTCACTTGATGCAGAGTGAAACCCGTATCCACCATATCAATAACAAATACTCAATGTGCACAATAAAATTAACAATTCAAATCACGGAAAGCCTTTACAATCAATAAACATCAAACTGGACCAAAAAGGAAAACTTGTATAACATGGGAATCTACATAAGTAATACTACACAATGAGACATGTCCAGTAATTGACAATTAGAACGTGCAAATAAACTAACTTAAGCAAATAGTATGAAATCATGAAACTATGAAAAGATCTAACATCATTAACAGGAGAAGACATTGATTAAAAAGTAGTATTTAAGCATTGAAACATTTAGTGCAAATAACAGTTAAGACAATGAAATAGATAACTAAGGAAAAGCGGGAAAATCAGCGAAAAAGATAATTCGGTGGCGCATAAACACTCGTCACCTCGCATATACGCTACTCACATGAAATTCACATTGGACATAGTCTGAGGGTTGCTAATTCCTCCAAGTCAAGGTTAACCACGACACTTACCTCACTCCAAAGATCACTCAATGCTCAACCACAACTTTGCCTTTGAAACAAGCCTCTGAACCAACAATATCTAGAAAATTACCAACCAAACAATTCAAATTAAGCTCTAGGAACTACCCACAATTGCAAAGGATTCAATTTAGGTCATTATTAAAAAAGTCAACAAGTCAACTCCGGGGCCCTCTTGGTCCAAACCCAAAATTCGAAACAAAACCCAATTACCCATTCACCACAAGCCTGGTTATGTAATTTATTTTGGAATCCGACCCCAATTTGAGGTCTAACTCCCAATTTTACAAAATTCCTAAGTCTACCCAAACCCCCAATTTCCACCATGAAAACACTAGATTTAGGTTGAAATCTTAGGAAATGTAGTGAAAGATTGAAAGAAAATGGACTAGAATCACTTACCAATGATTTGGGAAGAAGGGTGCTTGGGAAAATCGCCTCTAGGGTTTTCTTGTTTTGAAAATTTGAAGAATGAGAGAAAATCCCATTTTTTAGCTATTTGATCAGTTGCAGATGTCACATTTGCGACCTAGGGTTCGCAATTGAGAACCCCGCAAATTCAAAGAAACAGTCACAAAAGTGAAGTCCTCATATTTCTATTGTCATCGCATTTGCGATGATTTGTTCGCAAATGCGAACCTTGATCTTCTGCAAATGCGATCGTTTGACCGTAATTTCTACCATTGTACCCCCAATCCCACTTTGCAAATGTGAACATGATGTTCCATAGCTACTCTTCGCAAATGCGAGGAGTTTCTCGCAAATGCGAACCTAGAAGAGGTCGCAAATGCGAAGCCTGACCTCGCAATGGCGAGGTTTGAGGCCTTCACCAGAACTGAAGCACACAAACAGTGTTTCTAAGTCTAACTTCACTATGTAGCCTATCCGAAACTCACCAAGCCCTCGAGGCTCTAAACCAAATATGAAGAAAAGTCTAAATACATCGTACAAGCTTGCTCGTGCGATCATATCGCAATGATAACACCTAGAATTACGAAGTTAGCATCAAACCGAAGGAAATTTTCAAGAAACCTCATGAACTTCTATTTCCCAACCACATGTACGAATCCAATCAAACCAACTCTGTCTCTCACCAAATATGACAGAGAAGTCATAAATATATAATTAGACCTATAACGGGTTCCGGAACCAAAATACAACCCGATATCAATATAGTCAAACATTGATCAAACTTTACAAATCATTAAGCTTTTAATTTTTCAAATTTCAAAAAAGTGTGATAACTCAGGATAGGGACTTCCGAATTCAATTATGGGCGTATGCCTCAGTCGTAAAGCATGATCGGATACATCGGGACCGTCAAAACACGAATCCAAGTCCATTTGCCCAACACGTTGGCTGAAGTCAACTCAAATGAATTTTAAGACAAAAATTTCATATTTTTCTCAGTTTTTAACATAAAAGATTTTTGGGAAAACACCTGGACTGTGCACGCAAATAGAGGATGGATAATATGAGGTATTTATGGCCTCAAAGCTCATAATTAGGTTCTAAAATATATGATGACCTATAGGGTCATCACACTAAGTGTCGAAGTTGACCCCTCGTCACTACTTCTTCGAGGTTAGACTTGATACTTACTGGGTACATGTTATTTATGTACTCATGCTACACTTCTGCACTGACCGTGCAGGGTATGAGATACGTGCACCTGGCGATCACACCGCCACACATCTCTGTTATTGGAAGCCTAGTGGTGAGTTGCTTCCTGAGTTGTTCCACAACAACTAGTGTATCTCCTTTACATTCATTTCAATCTATTTCTATTTCAGACAATAGTTAGAATTTTGTATAATCTATTAGTGCTCATACACTTGTGACACCAGATCTTGGCACACATCAGTAGACTTGTGGTTTTGGATTATTACTATGGTTATGATTGCACTCAACCATTTTCGTTTTAGTTAATTAAACCTGTTATTCTAAAATCCTTTAAATAAGAAGAATTTAATTACTCAAAAATCTAGTGAAAAGGGGAATAATCTGTCTAGTTTACTATTCGGCTTGCCTAGCGGTAACATTGGGTGCAATTACGACCTATAAGAGAAATTGGGTCGTGACAAAAACATAACCTGAACTAATGTTTGTTGGATTTAAAATTGGTTTAGCTTAAAATAGGTGAATGAAACATGGAGGGAAAAATGAAAATATTATTTTCCCTCATTTACAAAGGAACATTGTCCTATATAGGAGGAGGGAAGCTCAATTTTCAGCAGTAAAATGATTCTTAAAATCTGTACTCATCTTATTTTTTCACTCTCAAATTGTGTGATAAAAGAACTCATGAGTAAGATGTGTAGTAGAATAAAAAAAAACCTTTGAAGTGTGGAAAGAAATCTTCTTTATATGAGAGGGGGGCCTTAAATTAATGATGAAAATCTGTTCAAGTGACAATTTTTTAACCAAAGATCTGTCTAAACTATTCAAAGGACAATTCTCTAGCAAGAAATATGTCCATAGACAGTATTTTACTAACTATAAGCAGAATTATTGGAGTATTGTACTCCTAATAGCGCACAACCAGTAAAAACTAAACCAAACTTGTACTATTTCTCTTTTAACTTCGGCTTTATTCATCAAGTGACTGAATTGAAAGCTCAAACATCAAACTTAAACAATCAACGAATTGACAAGGCAAAAACATGACTTTGGATCGTATGTACATTCATATAATCAACCAGCTAGGTCGCACCAAATAAGAAATTTAGATTAAAAAATATTAACGAACAAATGATCGACCGACTAGGTCGCAAACGAATTACAGGATTACAACAATTATTAACTAGATTCAACATCTAATTAACTAAACGTTCGACCGGCTAGGTCGAGAAATCAAAGTCATAATTCAACAAGTATAACAACCAAACGATCACGCTCAAACACTAATAACTAGCAACGGTTATTGAACGATTGATGTAATTATAAATGAAAACAAAAAGGTTAATGGAACTAACTGCAAAGAGGAGAAGAAAAAAAGAAGGGATGCAAAACTACCGGTATTCAATTGCTCGGGGCAACGATGAGAGGTTCGAAAAATCCTTTATCATTGATATACTATGTCACAACCCAAAATTCACTAGTCGTGATGGCACCTAACCCAACTCACTAGGTAAGCCAACTAATAACTATCCATTTCCAATAATATTATTAAGACAATTAGACAAAAGGAAATTTTCTGAATTGTATACATTTCCCAATGGCTGGTAGTACAAATCATGAGCTCCTAAGAATATAGTTTACAAAGCTGATATAAAGTGAATACATCTTCTATTTGAAAAGTATATAAACAGAGTTTTATAAATCGAAGGCTACCATGAACAAGAGGCAGCTACAACAGGGACGCAGGTACATCTTTAAATCCAGCTCACATCGAACACAGCAACAACATCAACCAACATCTGCACGCAAGGTGTAGAAGTGTAGTATGAGTACAACCGACCTCGTGTAATTAATAGTAACAAACCTAACCTTAGGTTGAAAGTAGTGATGAGCTGTAACATATGTCAGGTTCAACCCAATAACCAATAGCAGTTCATAACAATGCAAGGCATGTAAATAAAGAAGTATCTCAGAAATAAAATGCTCAGCTCGTTCACAGTTCCAGAAACAAAATAGGCATTATTTTCAAGTATCACAGTGAAAACCCAAATCTTCTACCGAAATTGCAAAAAATATGAGTATGTTCGAAAACTGTGATTTTCCCAAAAATCCTTTTAACAATAATTAAGATGTTTCATTTTCAGTTAGCATGAGGAACATCTCTATGCCTACATATCAAGATACAGGTGAAATTATAAATGTCACCAATATCGTGTAGTAGAAGGAAATACATCTCTATGCATGTAACTCAAGTATGCATGTCAAATGCAATCATCTCAGTGATGAATTCATGTACTCTCAGAGTACTCAATATCACTATCTCATTCTTTCCACTCATTACGCTCGATCACTCGACACACTTAGTCACTCAGTACTGATCAGGACAGATCTAGCCCAAACATAATAACTGCTAGCAACTGTGCTCACTAGGGGTGTCCAGACTCCGAAGGGACTCCTGGACTCTTACATCCCAAGTGCTATAATCCGCACGGACAACACATGTGCTGCACGGACAACTCACGTTCTATAATATCAAAATCTGAATCCGTACGGGCAACTCACGTGCTGCACGAGTAACTCACGTGTTATGGCATCAAGATCTGGATCTGCATGAATAACTGACGTGCTATAGTGACAATATCCTCAAAAATAGGCCCCCAGTCTCACTCAGTCATCAATATCTCCAGTCTCTCTCTCATGGGCTCACAATGCCATGAAACTAGCCCAAAAATGATGATACAATGTATCAATAAACAACAACAGATACTGAGATTTGATATATTATGAATGAATATGACTGAGTTCAAAATTTCAATGAAATTAATAAGTCAATAGCAAGAAACGACCACTACGGGTCCGAACAGTACCAATATATAGCCTAAACATGATCTCTAGCATGATTGACAACTCAATTACTTTATCACATGGTGAAAACATGGATATCAAAGTAGGACCAATATACAGTGCCATGGAAACAACAGAGTCCCAATTAACATGGTGCACGCTCACACGACCATCACCTCGCATCTGTATTACCTCAATACCAATTACATAACACGTATTTCAGGATTTCATACCCTTAGAAGATTTACTTACCTCGAACGAGCCAATCCCAATACTGAGCAAGCCAAGTGATGCTCTAAAAATTCCATCCCGCATGTTCCAACCTCTGAACGTCTCAAAACTAAACGAAAACAACTGAAATACATCAAACAATACTCAGAACCCGACAAAATTTATAAAATCTGACAACCCATTTAATTAAGAGTCCAACCATACTGGTTTCACTCAAACTGACTCCTATTCGATGTTCAAAACTCAAAAAATTACATTATGAAATCTTAGGCCAAAACCCCTAATGTCCTCTTTAAATTCATCAACCAATTTCTAAAAATGAAGATAGATTCATGAAGTATAACAAAAACTGAGCAGAGGACACTTACCCCAATTTATATGGTGAAATTTGCATCAAGAATCGCCTCAAACCGAGCTCCATAGCTCCAAAAATGCAAAAATTTCTGAAACCTTCGAAATAGAGTACTAAATACACTTCCCAAACATCCTCTTTCGCGAACGCTACAATACCATCACGTTCGCGATGAACAAAATAATCTTCAACCATAATACACCTCGCGTTTGTGGTAAACACCTCGTGAACGCGGACCACAACTGGCTCAGACCTTCGCAAATACGACTCCAACTATGCGAACGCGATGAAGAAGGCTTCCGGATCCGGCTCCGGCTCCCAGCTCAACCTGACGCGTCTGCGATCCCTCATATGCGAACGCGGAGAAGACTTTCCCCAACTCTATGGGACACATACCAATATTCACGAACATGATGAAGAAATGCTACTGCCATCAAAATACACTACGCGTTCGCGATACTTTCCACACGAACGCGATGAAGGACTGAGACACCAGAACCAGCAGAACACAGTAGTTCCAAAATGAAGGAGAATAGCCCGAAATCAATCCGAAACACACCCGAGCCCCTCGGGTCTCTATCCAAAAATACCAAAAAGTCCCATAACATAACACAGACCTACTAGAGGCCTCACATCACACATAACAACATCAAAACAATGATTCACACCTTAAATCAAAATATATGAACTTTGAACTTTCAATTACCAAAACTCGTGCCGAAACATATCAAATAACATCTCATTGACCTCAAATGTTTCTCACAAGTCATATTTGACATTACAAACCTGCTCCATTTTCTGAAATTGGAGTCCCACCCCAATATCCAAAGGTCCACTCCCTGTCAAACTTTCCAAAATTTCAACTTTCGCCTTTTTTAGCCAAATTCTACTACGGACCTCCAAATCACAATCAGGACGCGCTCCTAATCTCAAAATCACCCAGCTAATGGAACCATCAAAAATCCAGTTCAAGGTCAACTATCAAAAAGTCAAATTTTGTCAATTCTTCCAATTTAAAGCTTCCTAATTGAGAATCTTTTCTTCCAAATCAATTCGGAATAACCTTAAAACCAAAACGGATGATTCACATAATTCATAATACATCACACAGAGATACTCATGCCCGTAAACTACCTAACGAAGTTCAAATGCTCATTATGACTAGTCGGGTCGTTACATACTACAAAACAAAAAATCCAATAATCCAAAGACTGGTTTCAGTGTTTATAGATAATAGGGCCTTGCTCAATGTGGGAATTGAGGAAAATGGAGAAGGTTTGGAGAGAGGTGATGGTTGTGGGGAAGTGATAAGTCGCCGAAAACGTTCACCGAGAAATGACTATCGAAATTCGGCTCCAAGACCAATGTCAAATGGTAGATTTGAGGCAAGTTCTAAACTTCCATACAAGTGGTATGGGGTGAAGTGGCATGAAAGCTCACGAAGTTTGGAAAATATAAGGGATCAGGGTTTTAGACTTTTGCATATTCGTGGAGACTAGTGAGGTATGTGGCTGAGTGTTGGCAAGTTAAAAACTTACATATGTAGAACATAAAAGTAGTTGAGATGGATGTGAGGGTATACTAGGATGGATAATATTAAAAATGAAGATATTCAGGAGAAGGTGGGTGTGGCTCTCATGGTTGACCAGATGCCGGAAGCGAGGCTCAGATGGTTCAGACACGTACATTAGAAAAGACCAGATGCCCCGGTAACGATGTGCGAGAGATTGCCTTTTGAGGGTATGAGAAGTGTTAGATGGAGGCCTAAGAAGTATTGGGGAGGGGTGATTGGGTAGGATATGTCATGGCTTCAGATATCCAAGGACATGGCCCTTGACAGGAAGCTGTGGAGGTTGAGCATTAAGTTGTAGGTTTAAGAGGTAGTTGAGCATATTTCTAATACCACTGTCAGGCTAGTCTAATAGGATTCAGACTTAGACTGCTAGTGGTCAATATTATGTTTACACTGCTCTTTCGTTTACATAGTGACGGGCCTTATTTACTAGTTATTAGTTTTGCTTTTTATCTATTTCGTGGTTCTTATAATTTTGTTATTATTTCTATGATTTATGTTGATGATACTGATATATTGTTTCTTTTCATCTTCTTGAGCTGATGGTTAATCGAAAATAGCCACTCTACTCTTTCGGGGTAGGGGTAAGATCTGCGTACACACTACCCTCCCGAGACCTCACTTGTGAGATTTTACTACATTGTTGGTTGGTGATGGGGATTGATGAGGTTTTGGAAGATTTGAGTTGAAGATATGAAAATAGGAGGTGGTGTAAAGTTTTGAGGTCGATCGGAGCTCCGTCGCCACCAATGGTGATTTTCGAAAGTCGGGAGGGG
>ML325258.1:0-14162 GCA_005239505.1 Nicotiana paniculata | reverse complement strand
GGGGGGGGGGGGGGGGGGGGTAGCAGCAGTGCAGAGGAGAAGACGAGAGAGAGTGATGACTATAAGGCTTGAGGGTGTGAATGGGGCCAAAAACTAAAATGCGATTTCTAAAGCTATATACCTCAAATGACATCGATTTTGTGTCGTTTGATCAAAGAAAATAGGCGGCGAGAATTTGATATTGAATCAAACAACCAAAATGACGTTTAATCGCGAAACTTCGTAGTTATGAGCTCCACTCCTGGCAGCCTTTTTATGGAGTGGCCGTCCCTCAATCATTTGAACTTTGGCATAATCCAGCCAGATTGTGGGAGAGAAGGCCTAGTCCCTCAATCATTCTAAATTACCCTCAATTAAAACCAAATCACAATAAACCACTAATCCTAAAATATACATAGGATGGAAAATATTTTGGTATATTTGTGGAATAAATATGCAATTAAAGTGCACATAGTTAAGGGAAAATAGCTAAAAATTAACTCAAACTAAAAATGTAGGAGAAATACATTCAACTAGAATTAGGTATTTACAACTATTGTGGATATAGTAGTTTATTTAAAAGTTTTGATAGCATCGAAAGAGTAAATTGATTTACTTATTGTAGCCGAATTTTTTATATCATTTTCTTTTGATTACTGAATTGATAGAGGAAATGAGGTTTTTGCCATAACAATGTAACCCATTTTGCACTTGAGAATAGAATTGACTTTTTGCAAATTTCTAGACTACACTTGAAAATAAGATTCCTGAACCCCCCCCCCCCCCCCCCCCCCCCAACGTTGTAGTTATCCAGAGAATTAAATTACTACCATGTGTAAACACACACACAAACTCAACCATTATGTTCAATAATTTGGGAATTACGGACATGAAACAACAAACCAAGTATTATGACATCCGATTTTTGGTTTGAGTGTGTGTTGGTAATTTACAGGTAGGAAATAAATTATGTTAAGTGTCTTAATTTTAATTACTCTTTGTTTCGTTCAAAATCTGTTAGAGAAAGATTAATTAACCTAGAAAATTAAGATACTTAATTCTATATAAACCAAAAGGTTTTGGAAACCAAAACACCTCTTTGTCAACCAAAAATTAAAAGTCTCTTTGCAGTTCAAAGCGTTGCAAAGAAAAATGGCAGACAAAAAAATAGTGATAACAACTGCAACGATCATCATTATAAGTATGATGTTTTTAAAGTTGAAACCATGCTCAACCATAGATTTGTCAAGCACACCAATGACAAACCCAACCATTTCTAAGGCTGAACCGAAGGAGCCAAATACATCCATGGGTGGTCTGGGAAATGCAGCATTGTACCAAAATGTGGCATCATTATTTGACGATTGTGAGGACTATGTGGATGGCTGAGCTACATATCTATCCCTGGCCTGTTGTGCCAATCTACAAACCATGAATGACAAGGTCCAGGCGGAGGAAAAAGCGACAGAAACTTTGCTCATGCATTGAGTTTTTTAGCAGCAGCCATGAGCATCCCCCTATCTTAGCTCAAGGGTTGAAAATGTTCAGCTCAGCTTCCCTATCTCAAACATATCAATTGTACCACTGCTGTCTAATGCTCTAGTTGGATAACTTACTTAATATGCGACACCTTTTTAATTATTGATAGATATTCTATCAAAATTTGTTGATAGAGTTTGTCGATTTCATCAATCGAAGAAACGTGTTTTTAATAGTGCAAGCCGCATAAATAAGATTACCTTTCATTATTTTGAGCTAGCACTTTTTCTTAAAATTTTATTTTTTAACTCATGCTCATATTTTAACAATGTACATGATATACTTACTTTTTTTTTATTGGACGTGCATCTTTTTATTTGACATGAGATGCACGGTTAATAAATAAAAAAGATAGTTTAATTAAATATACTTGACAAAAGGTAATGTTTATCTTCAAGTGACTTTTTAACTCTGAGTTAGTCATGATTATTTGTGATTGAGTGATCATTTTAATTTAAATTTAACAAAATATTTTTTTAAATAAGTAATTACTAGTACAAAAGAGTCAAGTTTTAGTAATTATTTTTATTTAACAAGTAACTAAAACTTATCGCCAACTATGGTATTACGGGCAATAGGATATTTATTGGTTGCTACATATGTATTGAGCTAGGTATTATGGCATCGGGCCAGCTTTGATACTTAAGAGGAAGTGGGCTAACATCAAAATCAAAAGAATGAGCCAGCAACGAATTAACCATGTGATTTCCATTTTTAATAGATTTTCAAGTAAATAAACTTTCCTTAATTTGAATGATTTGAGGAATAAAAAGTTTAAAATTAAAATAAAATGAACGAAAGCATGTGGGTGTAATCATAACCATAGAAATAATCTAAAACTACAAGTCTACTAGTGTGTGTCAAAACCTGGTGTCACAAGTGTATTGAGCACTAATACATTATACTAAACTCTAGCTAGTGTCTGGATAAAAATAGTTTGGAATGAAAGTAAAGGAGAGATTCTAGGATGCTGCAGAACGGTTCAGGAAAGCAGCTCACCACTAGGTCTCCGGGTAACGAGGGTGCGCGCCGGTGTGATCGCCAGATGCACCTGCCTCAGGTCTTGCTCGGTCAGCGCAAAAGTGTAGAGTAGCGTGAGTACGTAAAAAATACGTACCTAGTAAGTATCAAGTCTAACCTCGAAGAAGTAGTGGCGAAGAGTCGACTTCGACACTTACTATGGGCTAATACTATGAACATCGAAAAAAATCTAAATGAACATGGCATATGTGAATAATAATAACAACTCATTAGCAAGCAGGAACAAGTAATTATCTCACAAATATTAAATTCCACGTAATGTCATTAATAATTGTAACCGCATAAACCACAAAATAATATCAAGCATGATTACGCTCAAAGTATTATTAAGCACGATTTACGTTGAGGTCGTACGACCCGATCCACAAAAACGTGTAGACTACCAAGAGATGCGCTGCACGATCCATAGATGCATCTATCATACTGCCGAGGCATTCTGCCCGATCCACAAGAAGGGAGGATACTTTATAAGCATTTAACTTAATCGTGATCACATGGCTAATACACAATATAAAACAATATCCATTAATAGTCAAGTAGTCCGCCCTAAATTAAAGCAAGTGAAAGTCTCTTACGAATCAAGTTCCAATATGATTTAGACTATTTAATTAACAAGTACGGCACAAACATTACAAGTATTTCATGATTTGAGTCCTAAACTACCCGAACATAAGCATAATTAGTAGCTGCACACAGACTTTGTCATCTCGTGTGTACGTAGCCCCCACAATTAGAAGCAAAGATTAATTAAATTCACCTATGGGGTAAATTCTCTCTTACAAGGTTAGGCAAAATACTTGCTGCCACGACCCAAAATCTGCTAGTCGTGATGGCACATAACCTAACCCGCTAGGTAAGCCAACTAATAACTATCCAATTTTAATAATGCTAACAAGTCAATTGAACTGAATAAACTATTTGGATCTATTACATTTCCCAAGGACTGGTAGTACAAATCCTGAGCTTCTAAGAATAAAGTTTACAAAGCGGAAATGAAATAAATATATAGTCTATTTCAAAAGTACATAAACAACACAATTTACTCTAAAGCTACCACGAAAAATAGAGACAACTATAACATGGACGCGGGTGTCACGACCGAAACCGATGGGACGCGACGGGCACCCGGTACCTTACTTGATCGAGTACCAACGTAACGTATCATTCTTATTACATAATCATATACACGTGACATACGGGCCTAATAGGCTAACATAATCATTTATAAACTCAAAACATAGGCCGACAAGGACGTACAATCTTCCACGTATACGACATATGTCTACAAGCCTCTATGAGTACATAAATGTCATAAATGTCAGGATAGAGTCCCGCCATACCAAACAATACCCGTCTAAATCATGCAAACCAAACAAGCGACTCTGAAGCAAATGGAGCGCACCAACATTTTCCGCTGAGCTGATAGCCTACTTAGAGGGCTCTCGACCTGTCTATCGGGACCTGCGGGCATCAAATGCAGCATCCCAAGGCAAAAGAGACCTCATTACGAATAACGTACTGAGTATGTAAGGCATATAAAAAAGTACATAAGAGACATGGAAGAAATATAGAGGACATGACTCAACCTATAAGCCTGAATAGATTTGTAAGTCATAAATTACTTTTAGCGTCATGCATATGCATATGAATGTCATGTCGTCCATAGGTACATGTTTCATAACATCATCAGCCTCTGAGGACATCCCATCACATTATATCGGCCAATGTGGGCAAAATCATCATCGTATACCGCTGATCAGGTGGTGGTGCGTATATAACGCCATAACCGTTCCCATATCCCATATACATATATATACATACATATATATGTGTATATAACGCTTTTTGAATACATACATATATACGCGTATATAACGTCGTTTGAACCATATTTCCGCCATTGTGGGCAACAACATCATTATATACCAGCTTATCAGGTGGTGGTGCGTATATAACGACTTAGCCTTTTCCCATATCCCATATACATATATTTACATATATACGCTTATATAACTCCATCTGGTCATGGGTCAATGCGCATATGTAAATGCATGAAATGCATATGGAATACGTCAATAAAATATCTCAGTATGTCATAAGGCTATTATGCCTCTAATTAATATCATGAAATAAACTTTACCAACATACATAGTTTCGATACCCATGAAAAGAAGATAATAATAATTATCATGGGGAATCACGAATATAGACACCCCTACTATTTTTATGAATAGAGTAATTTATAGAATCTGTGTATTTGCTCGTTTCTTCAGTATAATTTGGACCATGACAAAAGAAAGAAGGGGTAGCCTTAACATACCTGGAGTAGAAAAAATTCGTATGGTATTCTTGAAAAGGATTGCACTGTACTGCCCTAAAGTTGCAAAATCCCGTTGTGTTACGCAGTGCAATTTCGTATGAATTGCTTTGCAAATCTAAGACTGTCGTCACTATAGTAGTATGAGGTTTCATATGAACTTCAAAAAAATTCCTTAACAATATTCCTTGTTTTTCCTTTATGTATATTCCTTGCCAAAATAATAAATTTGATCATAATCGTGTTGTGAAAACATTCATCCGTTACCTTGAAATTTTTGGAGTTATGACTTTTCACTCTTGGAAGTAATAATAATAAAGGCCTTCTTAATTAGATCTTTACACCAAGGAGTGAGATATGGATGTAGTAGTGACACCACCTCCTTAGGCATTGATTAGTTGGAAAATTTGTTGTCACACTTACATACCCCCACATGTGTAGTTGTCTCCTTATAATTATCCAATAAATTTCACTTAAATATTTATCCACAAATCCAATAATTAATCAATTACTCACATAATTAAGAATTATCTCAATTTACTTAAAATACTACTCACTTTTAATACACTTTATATACCTTACCACCATGGTTATATGGTACCTTATATGGTATTAATCCATAAACATCGGGTATTATAGATCGGATAGTATTTTATCCCAAATCAGCAACCTTCAGCGAAACTCATTTTATTTAATTCGTGTACCATTTATCCTTCATGGCACTTACTTAACTCTTGTTATAAATAGCATAATACTTATAATCCCAAAATAAATCTCATTCCCGAACTTACGTCGATTGACTTATGATGAAACTTCAACGTACGAAAATGCGAGGCGTAACATCTCCTTTCCGATCTTGTATCAATTTACTTGTGGCGTACTTCCAAATACGAAAACATGGGGTGTAACATTGTTCCCCCCTATGGAACATTCATCCTCGAATGTTGACTGATGCACTTATCATTTTCATAACTTATGTCTTCCGAATACTTTATAACTTCCCTTTCCATCTAGGTGACTGTTCTATGAATAAGTCCAAAGTCCAGGGCATTCCCCCCTAAGGCCTCCTTCTCACACCACAACTTGTAGTCGGAATCCTTTCAATCTCGTAACTGATGCTACCTTCCACCATGCAGCCTGTACGATTTTGACCTTGTAAGTGCACCCAATCTCTAGGCTTCATATACAGAGCTTGATAAGATGTCTCTTTAGGCATCTATGAGTACACTGAAGTTCTGTTATCAGTACTTTGTCGAATTAACGAATATTGTTATATCTTATCGCAAAGGTTCGTTTAGCCATCCGTATGAATTTACCGCCATAACTCTTACTTTAATTTATTGTTTCTGAGGTCTGCTACCAAATCCCAGCTTACTCTCGTTGCTTATTCTATATATATAAATCTAAGTCATTTAATGCTCCCTTATTATTGCTCATCTTTAGAATGATGGCCTCATCTCATCTCATACTCTATGACTTTTGTCCATCCATTGTTGATTCATCTCAATATTGATCTACAATATACCACTGATAACTTGAAACTTCTTACGTAATATTTTGCCTCTAGTGCTTACGTTGCATCAAGGAATATTCGAAGTGATTTTCCTGACCCACTTAGCGGTGATACTATACTTTAATAACCATATTCTATAGCATCCCAAGGTGATTCTCTTATGTGGTATTTTAATCCCATACAATTAATGAACGTCTTCTTCTTCAATTTTTTTTTCTTCCTTCAAATCATTACTCAATCGAAGGCCCAAAGTTCATCCTTTATCTATCACAATTATACCCTTATTCTACTACTAGGGAAACATTCCATCTCTTCTAAATGCTACTTATAAAGAGTAACTCCTTTGAGTTAATTCAGGCTATACAGAGCGTACTATAACATAGAGAAGCCATCATCTCCCTTGTTTTCATGGGCCTAATCATGAGGACTAATCCATTCTCGTCACCTTCTCACTGCCCTTTGTTATCCTTATTGCTGTCTTCCTAAAACCTTGTCGCTTTACCATACTTTAGCTTGCGACCTATACATATCTATTTATACTACTCGTAATCTTCCTTCAACTTGCTTGAATTTCCTTGTGTTATTTTTAGAACATCAAGCGTGACATCACATCGTCTCTAACTCTTCTTTAGTTTCTTAACTAGACCTCTCGATACCTAGAAATCATCGACTAGAAGATAGACCACTGATGATGGCGCTATCATTCCTGGATATTGAATCCCAGCACTTCGAACCTTCTATCCAAGGTGTGGACTATTCACATATTCTTCCTTTGAGTATCCCGTACGTTGTTCACCTTTACCTTACTTACCTTAAAATCTCATATCGTATCTTCTATCTCTTTCATGACCTCCCTTCCACATAGTTATAATACACGTCCATAACTTGAAGCTCTATTATAATACCCGCACCTCTAGTACATACACAATCTGGTGGGAGCTTCGTACTGACTTCTTATGGGGCCGGTACTTCTTATAACCGACTTTCTTGTAGAGCCATTATAGATTATGAGTGTTGTGTTATTTCTCTTGAACATGTGATATTAAGAGTAATTCTATCATGTTCTCCAGCACAACTTCTATAATTTTTCTATGTACAATAATTAGACTCCTGATTTACTTAGGTGGTGTAATTCTTAGTTTCCTCTTCCTTCTGATCAGCCTTTACATAGGCTTAAGCTATATTCCGATCTATGGCTCATGGTATAAGTTATTACTTTAGACTTTCATGGGTGTTATGGAATATCCATGATACAATCTTCTAACAATTCAATCCTTTGTCTATGCCCTGCGCTTAATTCTTTCTTTAAACTTATACCGGAGTATTGTATGGCCGTATGCTTGTCAACAAATATGCTGCCTGGATAATGCTCCAAAATCTTGAGTGAATCCATAGCGTACTAACCCTGGATCTTTGATCAAATAATTTTTTTGTTCCACATTAGCTTTCTTTCAACGTAAGCTATTACTTTTCCTGGTCTTTCTGCCCCCTTGTTGCGTCCATACTTAGCTTATCTTAGTGCCCACACTTGCCAAAGTTTTCATACAACTCATATGATCTCGAATATTACTTTTAGTTCTTACTTCCCATTCATTAGCCACTGTAGGTGCCACTTTCCTTTGGAATGCTTAAAATGTTGTTGCGAGATTGTTGTTATACGACCATTTCCTCTTTAGGTCGTTGTACTTAGGTTGAAGCCTTCTTTCTTATCTCCTCAGCTAGTCTTTCGTTGTAGTACTTAGGGAGAACCCTTAACTCTCATAAAGTTGTGAGCTTATTACAGACCTTTTTGATGTCCTTACTTTCCTATAATCATCCATAGTTTCTTACTGCAATGCCCTTGTGCTTGTATGGTTGATTCTGAACTGATATTTTGACTACCTTCCCAGTGGCACTTTCTTTTATCCCCGTAACATTCATACGTATCTTTAACTACCCTGACTCTTGTTTGTATATATCTCAATTATTATAACGATATTCTTCGAGGCTGAACTCTCCATGTTGGGTTCTACTATGATTATCTCACACGATCTGATGACTCGTGTGTAACCTCCTTCTTAGCCATAATCGGGATCTTCCTGACCAACTACTAACTACACGTTGGCCTATTCTTCTATCAATATTCCTTGTAATCTTTCTTGGGTTATTTCCTTTGTCTTATCTTACGTCTCGCACTAGATCCTCATTTATTAATAACAGCTCGGGCAGGAACCTTTACTTCCTCTCCTTGACGTCGTGCTTGCGAAATATTCTTGAATTGTAGCGTATCTGTAAGATTTGGATAAGTGCCATCTCATTCCTCTTTCATTTAACACATTCTTCCTTTACCATTACATAGTCACTAGAACCACTTAATTCTGGCTTAATGCCACATTACTCCATATTCCCCCTTTATTGATGTACTAAAAACTGAAGCCACGAGGATCTACATATATATATATATTTTACCTCTTCATCTTTGGCGTCGTTTCTCAACATCAATGATCCTTACTTGCCTTGCGGCAATTCTTCTATACCAAGGATGACAAATTCCCATATTTGCGAGGGTGACACTTAGCGTAACTGGCACATACAGTCCCTTACACTTAACTTTACTCACATTTCTTGCTCTAGGGAAGCGTCTCCCTGAATGACTATTGTCTGAATTCTTCGTGAATCTTCTTCTGAGGTCCGTCCTATTATTGCCGGAATGTGATTTGAAACTCTCATGATGCTGACTACTACCAAATCACTCAGTCCCTAATTCATTTTTAGTTTGTCTTGTTTGCCAGTCCACACTGATTTCTGTTACTCTAGGGATTAACTCTCCCCTCTAGTAGTCGCATTGGAGTTACGAAATTATTTCTCGAAATGAGGATATAACCTTATGGACTATACTCTTTTGTTGTCTTAAGGCATGTCACCTCTCGTCTCTTCATTCACTTGACTAGACTGTGTAATACTGTCATTTCTTCTTCTTCTTCTTCTTCTTCTTCTTCTTTTTTCTACCGTCTCTATCCATGTATCATACATTATTCATAATGCTTCCTTATCCCTCCTCTAATTACTCTGCTAATATTTCTGCATATCCCCTTCCTTTTGAAAACTTTAACACGACATTCTTTTGCTTTTAGCTCTCCTTGCTTCATTCATCGACTCTCTGGGTTGCTCAACATCCTTGCTCTACTAGGGATGAGAGCCACACTAAGATAATATTTATCCTTTCCAGGTTTCGAGTACCTATCTTTGTATCACTCATATCTAGCTGTACTATTTTAGAGTGCACCATCTAGGTGTCTCACAAGGAGATCCATTAACACCTTTTTAATATCCTTCGGAAATGTCAACTCACACAAACTATCTATTTACCATTTTGGGTTACCCTAACCCTAGAAGGATCCTAATATCCTGTCTTTTTCTTAAACTACACATGTTAGCCCCGAATAGAGTATAACTGAGACGGGTGTGGCCAATTCTACATACATCTATTACTGTTGAAGGTAAGTCACAATTCTTATACTTTTCTGTCTGAGTTAAAAATACCAATAATCTTCATTAACTGGGTAACTCGTACCCTTCTAATCTTCCTCCTTTTACTTGTTGAAGCTTGTATCTATCTTCTGAATCTCATATTGCCTTTCACCATAGAGGTGGATAAATATTCTTGCCTTAAGGATCCTTATCAAGAAGCTTACACGTAAGGTACACACTTGTTTTGCTGAACACCTCACATTATCCATTACAGAAATGATGCAAACTCGAGTTCCTCTTATTCAATACTTCCACAACTATATATCTTATCAGTCATCTTTCTGAACGTAGGCATCGTCTTATTACGAATAAAATAGAAGTTTGGAATTTGAATTCTTATAACTTAGCTCTACCACACGATCTAGAGTAAGAAGAAAGAGTGACAGTCCTAAATGCCCTATAGCCTCCTGCTTATAAGTATGGTGNTTGAATTCTTATAAGTGAGCTCTACCACACGATCTAGAGTAAGAAGAAAGAGTGACAATCCTAAATTCCCTGTATCCTCCTGCTTATAAGTATGGTGCACGACACACCCATAAACAAGACTCTACTAGACATGGCTTGTAGACTCCCTAGGACAGAACTGCTCTGATACCACTTTTGTCACGACCCAAACCGATGGGCCGCGACGGGCACCCGGTACCTTACTCAACCGAGCACCAATGTAATGTATCTTTCTTACTACATCATCATATACATGTGACATACGAGCCTAATAGGCCCACGTAATCGTTCTATAAAATCAAAACATAGGCCGACAAAGCCGTACAATCTTTCACGTAAACGACATATGTCTACAAGCCGCTAAGAGTACATAAATGTCATGAAGGTCAGGACAGAGTCCCGGCATACCAAACAATACACGTCTAAATCATACTAACCAAACAAGCAACTCTGAAGTAAATTGAGTGCACCAACATCTTCCGCTGAGCTGATAGCCTACTTGGAGGGCTCTCGACCTGTCTATAGGGACCTGCGGGCATGAAACGCAGCGTCCCCAGGCAAAAGGGACGTCAGTACAAATAATGTATCGAGTATGTAAGGCACATAAATAAGTACATAAGGGACATGGAAGAAATATAGAGCACATGACTAAACCTGTAAGCTTGAATAGCTTTGTAAATCATAAATTACTTTTAGCGTCATGCATATGCATATGAATGTCATGTCGTGCATAGGTACATGTTTCATAACATCATCAGCCTCTGAGGGCATCCCATCATATCATATCGGCCACTGTGGGCAAAATCATCATCGTATACTAGCTGATCAGGTGGTAGTGCGTATATAACGCCATAACCCTTCCCATATCCCATATACATATATATATATATATACATATATACGCGTATATAACGCTGTTTGAATATACATACATATATACGTGTATATAACGCCATTTGAACTATATTTCAGCCACTATGGCCAACATCATCATCATATACCAGCTGATCAGGTGGTGGTGCGTATATAACGCCGTAACCTTTTCTCATATCCCATATACATATATTTACATATATACGCGTATATAACGCCATCTGGTCATGGGTCAATGCACATGTATGAAATGCATGAAAAGTACGTAATAATCTCAATTTTCTTTCCGGATAAACTCTTCCAACTGCGTATTACTTTGAGACCCATGACATAAAATAATAATAATTCTCATGGGGAATCACGAATATAGACACCCCTACTATTTCTATGAATAGAGTAATTTGTAAAAACTGTGTATTTGCTCGTTTCTTCAGTATAATTTGGACCATGCCAAAAGAAATAAGTGATAGCCTTAACATACCTGGAGTAAGGAAAAATCCGTATAATATTCTTTGAAAAGGATTACACCCTACTCCCTTGGAATTGCAAAATCCCGTTGTTATTACGCTGTGCAATTTCGTATGACTTCCTTTACTAACCAAGAGCTCTCGTTACTGTTGTAATATAAAGATTCATATGAAGTTTCAAATCTCCTCCCAAAATGAATTGCTCTCTCAAAATGAGTTGCTACTGTAGTATGAAGATTCATATGAAGTTTCCCAATATGAATTGCTAAAGATTCATATGAAGTTTCCAATCTCCTCTTAAAATTAATTACTATGGTAGTATAAAGATTCATATGAAGTTACCATCTCTTCTTAAAAATGAATTACTAATTATGATATCTACTTAAGACAAAGTGCAAAGATGATTAATACAAGTCATATTTCTACGTGTTTGCAAGATGGATAAATGTAGTATCCATGTGCCCACTTAGTTTTTTTTCTAATTTCAAGAGTCACTTATTAAGAATTCCTCCACTTGCTGCCGCGTGGGGATTTTGTCCCCATCTATAATTATCCACAAATTCTTAATTACATGGTTAATCTCTCATTACCCGGTAATTAATTAATTACCCGCATAATTAAAAATTATCTCAACTTTCTTAAAATACTACCCACTTTTAACATACATTGTACACCTTACTATTATGATCATGTGGTACCTTGTATGGTACTAGTCCATAAATACGGGGTATTATAGCTTAGACTGTATTTTACCCCAAAATGTCAAATTTTGACGAAATTCATTTTCTTTGATTCGATCACTCTCTTACCTCCACGAATTTACTTATCACTTGTTTGAAATAGTAAAATCCTTATAATCTCCAAATAATCTTTTTCTTGTACTGATGTCAATTACCTTACGACCAATTCAACGTTCAATACCACAGGGTGCAACATCGTCGTAATTTAATATTGCCAAGCGTAACATCATCGTAATGTAATACTACCGGACGCAAAATCGACGTAATATTGCAGGGTGTAACAGGAGTGTTGAAGTCTGAGCAGATTTCCCCACAAGCACCCTGCCTGGCACAGCACGGGGTGCGACGCGGGTGTGAAAAATTGTTAGAGTGATTTACTAGTTCCGCTAGGAAAGGGTAGTTTCATCCGGTATTGTTTCTACATGGTATAAATACACCAAGAACACAATTTTTAGAGGACTTTTGACCAACGAAATATTGGAGAACCAACCAACGCAAGAAGACTCGGGAATTCATCAAGATTTCAACCTGCAATCGGTGCAATATGGGAGTTTATATCGAATCATTATCATGGATGTTTTCTTTGTTTTTGAACCTTATTGAGATGTCTTACTCCATTGCTATGGAGAAGTTTCCATTAGGGTGTTGATAGATACAATGTTTTGATAACTTGATTAGGGATTCGATTCTTGATAATTGTTAGAATTAATTATTGGAGTTTTAATTCGTATTGTGGAGTTATTTCTTATTTTGCTTAATCGAAAAAGGAGTATTATATTGAATTTCTTTACATCTTATGCTCTAGTTTAAATTCATGTTCAAATATGTAATCGAAAGAGCCTCTTGAATTGTTAATCGAACTAGAAAACAGGGAAATATTCGTGAGAAGTTACCTTTTAGATCATAACCATCATTTTATCGTTGCAATTAGTTCATGTGCTTCAATTGGATTAATTACTGAAATTAACGTTTAATCGAAAGAGAAATATTAACTTCAAGTGTAATTTGATGATTGGTTGAATTCGTGAGAATCAACCGTATTAAGTGAATTAACTCAAGAATTGGATTTTGAGTCAGTTATCTTTCACCTATCTAGTCTATTACCCTTATTTCTCTCATTAATATTGTCGCGCCCCCTTTTTCCTCACGGAGTTCAGGTTTATGACATTGGTTGGGACAACTCTTTCCTTTTGGGAAAGGGATTTGCATATTTTGAAGAGTCGCCACCTAACGATTTTAACGGTGCGTTAGGGCACTTAAGGGGTTCAATTGTAACTACGTTGCTAACCAGACATTTGGGTAAGGGCTTGAAATTATCCTAAGGGGAAGGTGTTAGGCACCCCTCTGGATCCACAAGTGTGGTTCCCGGCCAAATGATTTCGTGAATTTGTACAACTAGCAAATAACAAGTAAAGGCTCAAATAAGAGGGGATTTAAGTCTTAAGCATGTAGATGTTTAGAAAACAGTAAAGAAGATTAGCTTTTGAAAAGGAATTACGATCTAGCATATAAAGGTGTCCTAGGTTTATAATAATATGGATCACATCAATGCAATACCCTGTAATCACTCCTCGAAGAAGGGCTACACGTGGTATTAGCGCACCGATCATCATATCCATATTCTACCCTTCCTACCCCGTAAGGTTATTAAAACGAGTGTCGGTCTCGACCTCTATTGTATGTTGTTACCCGTCCCTTCCTATCAGTCCCGGAGGAAATTAGGACTCCTATCCTAAAGG